>JABUQX010083211.1:0-24081 GCA_015478945.1 Trachelipus rathkii | reverse complement strand
CCGTATTTATTTTCGAGTGATAAAAATTTATAATAAAAATTACTTAAGCAAAAGTATTATTGGAAAATTAAATTGAAAATGGAAAATGAGTGAAGGGCAATTCCAAGAAAACCGGCCTGATATTCCATATCTATAAGTTTATCAAAAACATTTCCAACTCGCGTGAAAAATTAGCACACCCTTCACGGCGATGATGGAAAAAGAATGGGTTATATGGCCTCAAAGAACCTCTTGCTTTGAACGCCAGTTCGGATTTCCAAGTTAACATTTCTTCCTCCGTAATGTGGTTTAAATGACATATATATCACACGCATAAGTCTAATGAAAACCATTTGAAGAAAAATTACAAAAAAAAAAATCAGCGCCTACTACAGCTTCTGTCTGCCGCGATATGAATACCATTAAGGACTCAACGCTAAAGGAAGCATTTAGAACCATCTTCAATGTAAAATTAAATTAGGTTAAAAAAGGAATGAAAAGTCAATACTTAAACTAGAGCTAGAAAAAACCTTTGGTTCTGTGAAATTAATGACCTTCAACTATTGCAACTTACTTAGTACTTAGATCCCCGGTATATAAAGGCAAGTTTTTTCGTAACACAATATTAGAAACAAGTTAAATCGTCCTTTGTGTTGCAGTTGAAAAACTTCAATCCGAACAGTCTATTAATCGTCCACCCAGTAAATAAAATGGAGAAAATACGGAGAATGCAAAATACCAGATACCTCTACACCTGTCTCTACAAGGTTAAATTCGAGAATAGCCGGATTCGACGAAATGGAAGAAGAATTCTACAGGTCCCAGTAGTGATGAAGAAACACGAACATTACCAATTTATTGAGGAGATGGATGAAGAAATTGAAGTGAATGAGTAATGCAATATGATTGAACAACTTATTCACCAAGAACAAACGACTAGATACAGAATGATGATCCTGTCAGTGTGGACACAAGTTTAAGAAAATGTTTACCCACGCCTCTAGGTAAACATGCAAAAGAGGAAATACTTGGCCTGTCCACCAACTTATGTTCCAAGTGATAAATATTGACCAATGCTGGTCGCTAATATATATGATGCAAAATAGAAAATACCCGTGCTGCTAGGGGTGGTTGGGGGAGGAGCGGAAGATTGAGTGATTAGAGGAGTGCGAGAGAGGTATGCGATTAAACAATTGGTTTGTAAACCATTGCGTTAAACCCATGGTTTTTAAACCACAGTAAAAAATAAAAAACCAATGGTTGTATTTGGGATTGTAAACCTATAAAAAAAACCTGGCTTTTAAAATTTTTAAAAGAGATGTAGTTTATTAGGTTTTCTTATGGCATGTTGAGATATGGTTTTCTCATTTAATTCAAGCAAAAGGAAGAGAACTGAGAAGGCAAGTAAAAAGAAATTTTCTCGGCTCGAGTTTAGTGAGTTATGTTGAGAGATGATTTATAGTATATAGAAAGTATAATATATATAATAATTATAATATATTATTTATATAGTATATAGATATAATAGTAAATATAAATATAGTATATTATGATAAAAGAGTGAGCTCCAAATTGACGCTTCGATCTTTAATAGAGTATATAGTATAGTTTGGAGCAAAGAGTAACATTGAATATCATGTTTTAAACACATGAGTGTGCTTCCAAAGGAGTATTGTGAAACGAGCTGCTTGTGAAGGGATGTATCCAAAATTTTCTGACGACCATCAAGAATCGAACCATGGACCACATTTCCACAAAACGGAAATGACTAATAATAGAAAACTCAAGACGTTAGCATGCGAGTCCGGAGGGATAGAGTGAAGTGAGGGGAACGACAACGACGAGCATCAACCAAACAGGCAGGAAAGTAGAAATGGCAATGACTGTAAACGATAGCAGTGGAATGAGAGATGTGAAGAAGAATTTACAAGAGGTGAGGATGGGAGGTGAAGAGGGACGGGAAAGAGATATGGAAATACAAATGGATGGAGCTATAACAGCTTAATCCACCACTCAACAGACAAGATTAAACAAAAAAGTAAAGGGATGAAAAGAGGTTATCATCGAACGGGCATGAGAAGTAAGGCAAAGAAAGCGCAACTCGGCTTATTGGATATATTTGAATAACCCAAGGATATCAGACCACGAAGTCTTCCAGAGGACTGAACAGGAGGAAGAGTAGTGCGATAGAGAAGGGCAGTGAGGAGATTGTATGGGGAAGAATCAAAAATTTAAGAGCATAAGAATTCTTGCGAACTCCATGTTTCATTAAAAAGTATGCGACTATACTATGAGTCTCTGTGTCAAAAACACGATGACTCCTTCATACTTGAAGGATTACCAGAGTAACGATTCTCAGAAAGAGAGAAGGAGACAAATTAGCCATCAGACGAAGGTGAACATATATCAACAAAATAATAAGGGACCCATTTTGGTCAAAGCAACTCTCATCACCACTGCTAATGTTCCAAACAGAAGAAGTATAAATTTGTTAACTGTTGAGACCCCTTGTGCACGGGACAGAAGACAGCGGGAGCAAGGCATTAGAACCTAGGGTTGGCACGAAATTTAAGGAGAACAGCTACTTAAAGCCAGGTAATAAGGCGATTTGGAATGTGAATAAATACCAGCATTCCATAATGCTAACTTCAGTTTTCACCTGAAGGAATGAGTAAGAATGGACATCTTCCTGTCACCCGATGACTGCTCTCTCACTCTCTCTCTCATCTCTCTCCATCGATCCTCTGACGCTAGCTAAGTGATAGAAACGATGAGAAAGCCCATATAATACTAAACATATTATATATATATACCCACTAGATGAAATAGACCGAGCCCCTGAGTAGAGTACCAGAGTATTAGCCGCAATATACAGAAATTAATGGATAAGAGCTTTCATAAGATTAGTATAGAAATAGAGAAATTAGAAGATAGTACAGAATCTATATATAGTATGTGAATGATAAATAATTAGACTACCTATAATAAGTTTTAAGCTTGAATGAGTATATAGGGTGCCGAATGTCATACGATAATTATTCCTCAGGTACTCAACCTAAACCTCTTCTCTCTAAGAGCTAGGGTTAAGAATAAGAAGTAAGAACCGCAGTTATAGTACATTATTATACAATATTGAAAGGAAGCAATATAACTTTTTCTCTTTATGCTGCGTTTTTATTTCTCTTATTTTCTTTTCGAAGTAAATAGTTGTCGTGAGAAGATAGAAATAGAGTAAACCTTGTTTTGTTCAGATAGAGTTATATATTATAATATACCCCTCTTATATTTTCAATCTTTAGCAAATGTAATTGACGATTTATGTAAAAACTAAAAAGAATGAACGGAGAATAAATAATGAAAGTCTTATACCAGCTTTACAAGTTATCAATTTGAAAGTGATTTAAAATCTAAAAGAAATTTATTAGAAGAATTCTTAAATTAGTGGGTATTAGCACATGGTTGTGAGAGATGACGTAGGAGTATATCCGAATGGAATGAAAGATTGAGAGGATTGATTATGGTATAACAGTTGAGAGTCGATTATAAACAGTTCCGAAGTAGGGTGAAGTGCTCTGGTGATTGGTAGCGTGATTGATTTGCCTTTTAAATAAAATCTATTATTAAACTTAAAATTTTTTAAGTAAAGAACCGACATTATTATAAACAATTTTAAAACAAACAAACAAAAAACCCCAAAATTCCTAACACAAAAAACGCCCCAAAAAAAAAAAACTTACTACATTTAGAATATGTGAAGTTCTGAGAGCGTTAAAGATTTGTGGTTAACTTGTTTTTATTGACTAAATTTATGAATTTTTCTTGTTTATAAAAAAAAAGAAAAAAAAAAAAATAAAAAAAAAAAAAAAAAAAAACTAAAAAAAACTAACTAAAACTAACTGCCTCCATGGAGGTTTTTCTGTTTTTTTTTGTTTTTTATTTTTAAAAACGAATGGTTTTTCTTCCAACCCTTGAACCCTCTGCAGAAAAGGCACTGAAAAAAAAAATTGGAAGGATGGAGCTTGGTAAGACGACATGGCCATGTCCGAAGAATGAATGAAGAGAGATACCAGTGCAAAACAGTATATAATCCATTTGTAAATGTCTTTTCAGTTAAGAGTGGGCAGCGTTAGGGATATAGTGACGTGATGATGGCGGATTGCCATGTATGGAAGGAGGTGTGGAAGCATCCCCCCGTACCGACTATCCGAACGTTACCCTAAGTGTAACACAAATTGGTATAGTTAAATAGATTGCGGCTAAAACTCGATATATATATTATAGTATATATTATATATATACTATATATATATATATATTATATATATATATATAATATATGGATATATATATATATTTTATAATATATATATAATATATAGGTATATATATAATATGCAAAGCATCCACCATCGCGGGGCGGAGATCGTTACAATCAAGCCATCCGCATCGGGAGTGTTCGAAAAAAAAAATGACATCTTCTGCATCACAATAATTAAATATATATTATATATATATCATATATATATATATATAATACTAGAGTAGACTATATATATAAATATATATATATGATATATAGAATATGATGGCAGAACGCCTCGTGGCGCCAGGAGGTTGACAGTCACCGCCTCTCAGTACGAGGAGGACGACTGTTCGAAATCCTTCCGGAGCATGTTGGCGGTTTGGATCTACCTGGGGGGCAAGAATTAAAAACTTGACTGCGAACACGTTGTTTTTGTTTTTTGGTTTGGGATAGCCGGCCTTAAAGTTCGATTTCCTTTTGTGCTCCCCCCGTGTTACCCCCTGCATAGGGGATTAAAGCACGTTAATAGGTAGTTTTTTTTTTTATATATATATATTATATATATATATATATTATATATATATTTATATATATAGTATTATATTATATATTATATAATATTACTATTATATATAATATTATAATATAGAATATATATAGTATTATATATATTATATATATATATATATTTATATTGTGGTGAATCTGAAGTAAGTTTAAGAAGATTGGTAGAGAGGTTTGTCTGGGTATGTAAAAGGAGCGGGTCTGAAAGTAAATGTAGATAAGTCCAAGATGATGTGTGTAGGTGTACGAAGTGTTAAATCATGTTGGAGGTAGACAAGTTGAATAAAAATCCGAGATTTAAAGATTTAGGCTATGTGTTGAATGAAAGAGAACTGATAATGCCGAGTGTAGTAGGAAATTTGTGAGTGATGGGAAGGTGAAGTTATGAATAAATTTAAATATTTTATCGTATGTTTCAAGAAATCATTTATTTTATTTTTTTTTTAGAATTATATTTTGATATGTTTGTAAGAATATCGTTTAGTGCATTTTTGTGAAATATTCAAAAATTGCTTTATATTTTTCACTTTTTCTTTTAGATTTGCATCGCAGGTGCTTTCTATCCAAATTATTTCAAGCGTTCTGTTATAGATGATTATGAAAAAGTAATTTCCAAAGAGCTTAGTGGATGTAATCCTTATAGCACAGTATTTGTAACAGGACTTCCATCAGAAACAAATTTTCTTTATGATGACCAACTGAGAGAAATTTTTCAAGATTGTTCCGAGGACCTTAAAATGAGTTATGAAGGATCAAGGTTTGTGTTTTCATAACATAATATAGTTTTCCTTTAAAGATTGTCTAAGTCTTTTAACTTATTATACAGAATTTTATTTTATTTTATAATCCTCTCTTTTTAGAGCATATATTCAATTTCCTGCAAAGAAAAGTGCTGGAAATGAAGGAAGCAAAGATATACCTGGGGAATTTCCAACAGCAATGTATTTAGCTCTGAAGTTTAAGCAAGTCCCACGGTTTCGAAGCAAGATTGCAATTAGCCTCTTTAGGTAAGAACGTTTTCAAAGTTTTATTCTATCGCTATTCAAATTTCTAGTCTTTTTAATTATTATTATTATTATTATTATTATTATTATTATTATTATTATTATTATTATTATTATTATTATTATTATTATTATTATTATTATGTTGATACTCTAGCACACTCACATACTTCTTTTGCATTACTAACAAAGGCTTATTTCATTTGTTTTCAGATTTGTTTAGTTTCATCTTGTTCACATTCAACTGATTTATTTGCAATTGCTCTTATATACTTTTCCTTATAATCTTGTTCACTTAATTTATCATTCCATAATTTTCCTCACTTCCTTTCGTTTTTTTTCTTTCTGTTTCATTCCTGCCTTCACTAAGTTGATTTTACATAAATCAGAAATAATGATCTGAATTTATTCTATTTCTGCAGAAACTTCCGCGCTCATCCTGATGTAATAGAACATCATGCACATTACTTAAATCATCTCTTCGAATCAACAAAATTCAATTCATTACTTTTCAGTCTGTTCAATACGCAACTCTACCTGCGACCAACTCTGTGTTAGATGTATAACTAAATATGTTTAAATCTAACTTTTTCTCGAAGATGTTTTACTTACCACATAACTTTTTTTCCTCACAGAAATCGATCACTTTACCATTCTAATTTTCTCCCAACTACCCTAAAGTTCGACAGACAAAAATCCAAAAAAATAAAAATAACCTTACTTATTTCTCTCCTATCTCTCTCTCTCAAATCTGCTCTCTTACATCCTCAATCTCATACTAATCATACTATACTTCTCTCTAACTCGTCTCTCTCATCTCCTCTAACGTCTCTACTCTTCTCTCTCCTTTACGGTCTTCATCTCCTCATCTCTCGTCTCTCTCTCTACTCGTTCTCTCTCTCCTCTCTCTCTGGTGTCACTCTCTCTTCTCTCCTCTCTCTCTCTTCGCTCTCTCTCTCTCGCCTCTCTCTCTCTCTCCTCTGCTCTCCTCTCTCTCTCTCTCTCATCCTCTCTCTCTCGATCTCTCTTTCTCTCTCTCTGGCTCTCTCGGCTCTCTCTCTCGTCTCTTCTCTCTCTCTCTCACTCTCACCACTCTCTCTCTCTCATCTCTCATCTCTCTCTCCTCGTCTCTCTCTCTCTACTCTCTCTCTCTCTCTCTCTCTACTCTTCTCTCTCTCGTCTCTCTTGTCTCCTTCTCTCTGCTCTCTCTCTCATCTTCTCTCTCTACTTCTCTCTCTCTCTCCTCTGCTTCTCTCTCTTCTCTCTCTCTCTCTTCTCTCTCTCTCTCTCTCTCTCTTCCTCTCTCTCTCTCTCTACTCTCTCTCTCTCTCGTCTCTTCTCTGGGCAATGTCTTCTCTTCTCTCTCTCTCCTCATCTCTCTCTCTCTCTCTCTCTTCATTTTATTTACTCTATATTTCTAGGTGGACGGGCAAATATTAATAGCTTTAAGTAATAAGTAGTGCATTTGAATAGATAAATCTGCTATTATTAATATATCTAACCAAAGGATATATTTAGAAAAAATAGGGTAGTTGAAATTAAGTTGTTAATATAATATATATACAACCACTTCAAAACCCAACTAAAAATTCTTTTGAATTGCATACCTATATTCCTTCCTTTGCAAGTTCAGTTTACAGGTAAATTGTAAATTCAGTCGAAATTGTCATATAATTTTATATGCTGATTAAGAATTAATTGTTTTTTTTTTATCACCAACCAGCTCTTAATAGCATTAGTAGACTCATTTTTATTATATTATTATTATTTTTATTATTATTTTTATTATTATTATTATTACAAGTTGCAGTAGTAGTAAGTGAGTGAGTAGTAATTTTTCGATTTAAAATCCGAAATTTAAAATTTAAACAAATTTAATAACAATATATATATTGAATTTTAATATTTTTATTAAGTCAATCGTAAATTAATAAATCGAATTTATTCAAATTTATATATATTAATGTTTAAAAATAAGGTCTATAATGGTTGCTATAGATAGTATATATATATATATATATATATATATATATATATATATAATATATATATATATTATATATAAATTATTAATATATATTATAGTATATACATTACATTTTATAGTATATATTGTATAATATTATATTATTGATTATAGTTATACTTATGGTTATATATATATAGATGATAATATAATATTATATAAGTATATATATTATATATATATAAATATTAATAGGATAGTATATAATTAGTATTGGCAACTACCACTTCTGGCTAACCCTGGGTGTTAGCTTATGACATTCGGTTGCATACGTCGTTAGGTGTGCACAGGGTTGGGAAAAATTGGTAGATGGTGTAAAGAAGTATTAGCCCTGCGATATCCCCTAAAGCCCCAGTATCCCTATAATTATTATTCCATTATTATTCATTAATATTATTATATTCATTATATATTAGTCCGCGTAGGAAATCTCAAGAGAGTCGACCTTTCAGCTGTCATTCTCCAAAAGGCTCGTGACATTTACCAAATTTCATGATAGTCATAAAAGAACTGTTCAGCAACATGACTTCGAGTTCAAGGCTGCCATTATGCCTAACCCTTCAGATGACTGTTGGGAAGTGATGGTAACTCAATGTAATGCTGTCTTATATGGTAAATTTTAACTATCTTTAAATTATTATTTACATATTTAAATTTTTTTTAGATATTATTTGTTTCAGAATATATTGTTATCGCTAATTCTTTTTTTTATAAAATTTAAAAAAAATAATAAGAAATTTCAGAAAATGCTTTTCAAATATTTATTTCAATAACAATTTGTTAATTGGAAAAAAAGTATGGAATATGCACGCACTTTAATCCTAACTTTATCAAGTTACTAATGCAGAATATTTTTAATGTAAGAACTATTTTACTTAGACTTTCGATTTATTAGAATGATTTGTTCAAAACTATGATAAAGCGAAAGTGATATATATATCTATTAATATATATTATAAATAAATAGGATATATATATTATAGTATAATAATATAATATATATATACTATAAATATATGTATATATTTTATATAAAGTATATATATATAATAACAGTATATATATATATATTAGAGGGTGCAGATGTACCGGGAATTCCGGGCCGGAATTGTCATTTTTTGGGCCGCTGTTCGGTTCCGCGGAATTTGACAAAATTCTGGCCGTGAACCGGGAATTACTAATTCTATTCTGAGAAAAGAGATTTTACATAACCTTGATAGACCATCTCATTTTAAGCAAAAGAATAATTAGTAGCAGTTGTGTAGCACTCAATACAGTTACATATTTACTACCCAATAAGAGTAGTTATTATAAATTAAAGTTTATTATAAGATATTCTCATTAAATTCGAATTTAATTTCCAAAATGGTATTATAATATTAATATATATTTATAGATAATATATATTATAGGGTATATAATATATATATTATATATATATAAGTATATATTATATTATATATATATAGTGGATATAGTATTATATATAATAGATTAATATAAAGATATATGGATATATGTAGGATGAGCTGATATCAAATGCACTGGCGTCTATCACTTCCATTTCAAAGTAGATGCTGAATACTCATATTTTCATGCTTTAACTGTTTCCTAAACTACTTCCATTTTGTTTGTTTTTCCTCAAACATATTTCTTTCCTGAAAATGAAAATAAATTTCTCTGAATATATGGGGTTGACTGGAAAGGAGAGTGATTTTTGGACTAGTAATGCTATGTTTTGGGAATTTAGCTTGGTTCACTTTCCACCAAATTAAGTAATTCTCTTTTTCCAGGATTAGAAAAAATTACCTTTTCTCGGTAAAAATAAGAAAAAATCAATTTCTTATAAAAGAATGTTCAAGTAGACGAGCCAAACTGAGTTTTTTCTTGTTTTTTCCTTTTTGCACTGAACTGACTCTCTGTCACCTTCACTTTCTTCAAAACTTACAAAAACTTAAGTAACTTTGCAGTAATTTCTTCTTAATGCTCCTGATGATTTTGACATAGCTACTTGGCAAATCTAAGTTCATTGGTATAATGCTGTTCTTAAAATGTGGATGACTCATTGCCTGAACCTTCTGTACTGCTACTACTATTATCACTTTCTACCTTTCAATTATTTGCATATTTCAAGCATCCATTTTCTACTAATTCTCTTAATTTCATTAGAAGATAAAGTCAGTTATCTTGTTGTTGAATATATGGTCTATTGATCCACTTTTCTCTTCATTTTTGATTCATAAATCTAAATCTAATGCCTTCTTCAGCACTTTCTTTTAAAGTCAATTTAACTCTGCTGTCATCCGCAGAGTTTGAGAAGATATGCTGGAGAGCTCAAATATTGGAGATAAGGATGATATAATTGATTTGCACCTTATAAGTTTCCGCGTACATTAGAAATGGTTGGCAAAACTCTTGAGAAAATTTTTTCAGGTATTTGCCATTTATTAACAGTCAAAGCTTAAATATGATGATTGTTCTATAATATAAACGTGCAGAGGTCTTTTCAAAGCATTCAATTCTTTCTAGAATCAAATATGTGCTATTCCACCTTGTAATTAACATCTTTGAATTGGCATAATTGGACTTGCAACGGATGTGGATCACAAGTCTCTGGTGTTCTTTTAAGTTAATTACAGCTCAAACAATGGAATGATTGAAATGGTACAAATATTCCTACATTTTCTTTACTTAAAATACCATATCTGTTCTTTGAGAAAATAGGGCATCCTTGATAATAAAGTTTGAACGTTTATTGAATAAAAACAAGAACAAAACTGTGTATCCTGCTAAATTTTAGTTCCAAGTTCAATGTTATATGCTCAATCTCGAAGGATCAAATGGATTGTTAGGAGAATCATTCATCATACATTTCAAAATGCATAGTGATTTTATTCCAGAATGAGAACCTACGGGGAGATACTTGCAATGGAGTACACAGTCCATTTTTTTAAACTCGCTGGTTAGCCAAAGTTGCAGTTTAAAAGAAATAAATGTACAAACATTCTCAGTAACTTTATAATCTGTAGTAAATGAGTAGTCTGATCAGCCTTAGAGAACTTCTCAAATACTGCTGATCATAATTTCCGTATGAAGCCTTGGTTAACTTTCTCTACAAAAATAGTTTCTACTAGGAATAAGATATTTTTGTGAAGCCCGAGTGGCAGATAAGTTCTATGAATCCACTAGCTCTTATCAGTGACTGTTGTATCCTGTCTGTAGCTCATCGCAATAAATGCATTTATTTTCTGTTGGATTTGGGGTCATTGATATGCCAAATCTTTTGGTGAGAAACTCTCTCAAAACTCCTTATCTCCACGGCTTGGATTATGCCTTTTGTGGTTCCCCTGTTCTAGAAATACAAGGGGCTCCCTTTTACTATAATTTTTGGACTTCCAGATATTCCCTTCGATGATGATTTTTCCATATGTTTATTGGAAGTGGCGTTGTACTTAATGTAAGATTTTATGTTGAAAGTTAGTATATAAATGATTTTTTTACATTTCTTGTATAGTGTTAGAACGAAAGTTCATTAAGAAATTCCGGTTCGGCGCGGAATTTTTTTTTGTGATTGCCGGGTAAGTTCCGGTTCCGGCCGGAACTGAAAATTTCAGTTCCGTACACCCCTTAATATATATATATATATATATATATATATATATATATATATATATATAATATTATATATATATATTATATATATATATATAATAATATTATATATATAATATTAGTATGGTATATATATATATATATATATATTATATATATATATAGGTGGAGTTTACAATATATAATAATCATATATATATATATATTATAATATATATATATACCTCTTGCATTACGCTTGCTATCTTTAAGTGTTAATAACCATCTGTGTAAATAAGTAACCTATTAACTATAGCTTTTGAATTTTTAACTGTTAACGTAGGACTTGTTATTAGGTCTCAGTAGATTATTATAAATTTATAGAAACTATAAATCTTTACTTTATAACCTATCAGCCTACCGATACACTATATTTGTACATTCTTAATTGTTAGCAGTAGGGTTTTATTATTATTTTGACTACTCAACTTGTCTATAGTAAAAGAATTTTGTTAACGAAATTTGAATTGGTAAACAGATCGAGAGTCCAAGTCGCTTTTGGGGCATATCGAATGAACCTGAGAGAGTCCAAGAAGAGAGTTTCGTTCGATCTATTATTGAACTGTCCTTACAAGATGAATCACTCTCTTCTCCTTTAAGGAAGATTTATCCACAGATGGCCTGCCTTGCTCCTTATTTTGACCACAATGATAACCAAGAACTTTATTATAGGGCAAAAATAGAAAAAATTTACGAGAGCACCGAAAATTCTCCCACTAGAGGTAGGATATTATTATTATTATTATTATTATTATTATTATTATTATTATTATTATTATTATTTCTATATAGTATTGGTAGGATATTATTATTATTATTATTATTATTATTATTATTATTATTATTATTATTATTATTATTATTATTATTATTATTATTAAGCTTATAAATTTACAATTCCTACAAAACTAGTGATTATATGCAATCTAACATTATGTTAGTTTCAATCATTTATTAATTGATCTTAATGATTAAAGTTGAGTCTTGCCTGTAATTGTGTTCTAATTAATAGTCGACTTGATTGTGTATTGTAAGAAAGACAAGAAGATTCATGTGTTAATAAATAATATTAATATAAAAAGATACATTTAATTAATTCAATTAAATAAATATTTTCGAAAGAAATTTTAGAAAATAATTGATTTTCTAGAAAATAATTTGTATTAAATATATAAATAAATAATATAATAACCATATATATATTTATGAAAATATAAAAAAATAAATATTATAATATATATATATATATATAAAGAACAAAGTAATTTAAAACCACTAAAGAATAAATAGATATTAAAATTTTTAAAAAAAATTAAGAAGTTTATATTTCGAGACTTTAACGCAGTCTCCCCCTCAGAACTAACAATGAAAATAATTTAATTTGAACGAAGTTATAAAAACTGCCAAAACAAAAATTAGTATTATTTACAAGTATAGAAAAAAATGCGACAAAAAATGATTCACTTTCGTCTATGAGTTAAGAATTTAGTTTTTAGGATAGGTATCTTCTTGTAATTTGATCAATATTAAAAAATCCCTCAGATATATTTGAATTACACTTAGTAGAAATGAAAAAAGATTCCAGTAATTGATTTAATTTTTTTTTTATGATTTAAATAAAAAAGTTGCTCCTTCCCATGACGATATGATCATTTTGAGATAATGCTAGAAATGACATTTACTCTCAGTTCCCTCTTCTAACTTCACTTTTATGTTGATCTAATCTAACGTGAGGTCTTTAAAGTTTCACCAAAATAAGAGCTCGCACATGAGAAACAAGGAATCTTATAAACCCACCAGCCACTTTCCAATTTAAGAAGTATTATTTTTAATAAAAATTTGTGAAAGAGTATCAGGATAACTAAGCAATTTTTATACAAATAAACGATTGAGCATAAACTTGATGTCAAGAAGTTGAGGTGAAAAAGGATGACTTTAATATTTCAAGATATCTAGGGATTGTGTTCCTCAACCCCAAAAAAACTAGAAGTAAGCTAATCACGAAATTCTACAATCGTCCGCATACTCCAATTCAAAGACCCACTTGTTTATATTTTCGATAATATAATCTTAAATTGAAACATATATATCCCTTATGGCCCTACACTTTTCGGATTCGTTACCAAATCTTCATAATCAATTTTGTTAAGATTTTCAGGAGCTCACAGTAGTTGAAAATCTTAAAACATATAAAAATACATTATTCCTTAGTTTATGTAAGTAGAGAAATGATGACGAGAAAAAATGAAAGAACACTGTATTGCCATGTTAGTATGTGCTGAGGTTACGATAACTTTAAATGATAAAAGATGTTCCAAGTCATGTATATTAAAATGTCTAAAAAGGAATGCATTCCATCAACTTGTAATTCAGGGTAGTTAACTTCAGATTTGGTTAAATTATTAATTTTAATTAAAATCTACAATGGAAAAATAGTTACTATGTAATGACGGCATCAACATATCTTTCCATAAATTACTTGAGAAATAGGGGCCTGTGAAGGAGTCTGTTTCAAAATATTTCCATATATAAATTGGCTAAGATAGGACTCAAACTACCACCCATACTTGCACAAAATATTTGTCGATAAAAATTATTATGAAAAGTAAATACATTTTGGGACATACAAATTTGTAATCAATTTCAATATATCCGAGGAAAATTCCAAAAGTTGTGGAATAGGAACATTGGTAAACAGACTAGTAAAGTCAAAACTAGTTAAACAATGATTAAAAGGAATGAATCTGCCTATTTGTCTTATAAGTCCTTGCATTTATTATATGTGATGGAGAATACTGTGCCTAAATAAAGGGAGAGAGTAAACTGAGCCAGCCACTTATTTAATTTTTTAGAAAAAAATCATTTTCGCGCAGATAAATAGTCTAAATGGACATTCTTTAAAACATAAAGAATGAATCAATTTTTTGTCGCCTTTTTTCATTTTAATGAATTATAATTTTTACTTTATTTTTTAGTTTTTATTAATTTTTGTTAAATTAAATTTATTTTCATGTTAGTTCTGCAGAGGATATAAGTTTCGAAACGTAAACTTCTTAATTTTTAAAATATTTTAATATCCCTTTTATTCTTAGTGTTTTAATTACTTTGTTCTTACATTAATAGAGTTTAGTTGAACTAGTAAACACTCTTAAATTTATTTGTTATAATATATATATATATAAATTATATATATTTATATATAGGTATCTTATTATATATATATATATTATATAAATATATATATATATAGATATATATTATATAATAATATATATATATATAATATATATAATATATAATATATTTATATATGATATTATATTCAATTAAATAAATTAATCACTTGAAAAAGATTTCGGAAAATTTTCTTCTGACTTTCTTGAAGATATTTTCTTTAAATAAATAAATACATTAATATTTTAACAATTATATTTATTTCCTTTTCCAAATTCGTTTGATATATCAAATTTCGAATATTTTTTGTTAAAAACTCTGGATAAAAAATTATTAATTTGGCCTCAATTTAATTTGAAATCATAGTAAATTAGTAAATACCAAAAAAAATTTTGATTATATGTACGTATTTATATATTTTCTGCAAACCAATCAATATATAACAAAGAGTAATTGAATTTAAAATTTTTTTTATTTTGTTTGTATTTAACCCTCTATTATTTAACGTAAATTTACAGTTAACCCCGGTAGCAAACCCCGGTTTTTCCTGATTTTTGGCCGGGGCCGGGGCCCCGGTCGGTTCCTATGTGCAAGCTAACATTATGTTAGTTTCAATCATTTATTAATTGATCTTAATGATTAAAGTTTAGTCTTGCCTGTAATTGTGTTCTAATTAATAGTCGACTCGATTGTGTATTGTAAGAAAGACAAGAAGATTCATGTGTTAAAATTTAATAAATGCGAGAAAGTTTTTTTTTTTTTTTTTTAGTGATATGTGCTAATGTATTTGTTTGAGAAGTGATGTTTTAAAATAGGTAGAACCTTTTGGCAAATATTGTGTGAAGATGAGAATAAATAGAAGCTTGTGAAGTAGTTTGCTTCAAAAGTTAGTATGTAGGGTGTAAAGTACGTCATTTGATTAATGCCGTTTTATATTAATTCTGTAATGATTGACCTATGTTAGTATTTAAACCCGTTTTGATATAATATTAAAAGAGACAAAGGATATGTTGTTGGATATATATCTATTAAGAGGCCAAAGGAAATGTTAAGCATAGAAAAAATAATGAAATAGAAAACAAGTTATAATGGTTGACTCTTTGAAATGGATAGTCCGAAAGAGGGAGAATTTCACAGATGGTATACAAGAGATTGAAGAGATTCGTCGATGAGTGATTACAAGTTAATGTTGAAAAAACGAATTTAATTATTATGAAACTAAAAGGGATTATAAATTGTGAACGAATAAACAGCTAAGAGAAAGTATTTGAAAATAAATATGTAGGCAAAGGATTGGGGATAATTTTAAGATTAGAGGGAGAATGTTTAAGCTATTATAAGGCAAATGCAAGTGGTTAGATCAAAAGAAAGGAAAATTTGTAATCAGGAATTGAGCAGTATAGTTAGGAAAGTTGAGAACAACATATATGTAGATAAATCATTTCTCTCCTTTATCATTGTCTAAAATTTCTTTGAGTATTCAAGGAAATCTTTACACTCTATTAAGTCTACATCCGATTAACTTGGAAATTGTTTAACTTTGTATAAAGAACGCCTGGTGGCGTAGTAAGTTAACTCGCCGACTCTCATGCGAGAGGACGCTGGTTCAATCCTCCGCGTAGCAGTTGGAGTTTTATCTTAAAGGGGGTAAGAATTAAAACTCAACTGCGAACACGATGGTGGCGCCGGTTTGGGATAGCCGGCCTTAAAGTTCGCTTTCCTTTAGTCCCCCGTGTTACCCTTTGAAAGAGGATAGAGCACGTTAAAAGGAAATTATATATATATATATATATTATATATATATAAATATATATTATATATATTATTTATATTATATAGTATTATATATTATATTATAATATGTATATATAGTATTATATATCATAGGTGTTTTTTGTTGATTATGGTAACTCTGAAATTGTGGAAAAGAAATCACTTCGATCTCTACCCGAAAAGTAAGTAATGTGATTATTTTCATACTTCATGTATATATATATGCAGTAAACATTTGAGAGTTAAGCTTAAATGAAATACTTTCAATTTATACAGACTTAGGATATTCCGATCTCTATCCTGATTAGTGCGCTGATTGTCTGAGTGTGATAGTGTAAAACCCCTAATTTAAACACTGCCAGGATCTGAAAATCTTTGGCCAGAAAGGTGCTATTGATAAAATGAAGAAAACAGTATTGCAGAAGTTGTGCTTCGGGAAGGTAAGTTGTGAAAGTGAATAAGTTTTGTTATATCTTTTATACTTTTGAAGTTGTTTATGGTTGGGAACCAAAGGTTCCTCTTTATATATATATACCTATACTAATTATCTATATTATATATATATAGGTATATAATATATATAATATAATTTTTATATATATATATATATATATTATATAATATATATATATATATTATATATATATATAGATATAGTATACCACCACCTGACGCAATGCCCTTTCAAAAGAGGGCAAAATAAAAATAAAAAATACATAAAAGAAAAATTCAAAGTAATAAATGGAAAGCAAACAACCCTTGACCCTTGCCTACGCAATTCCCTCAGTGGTGCAGACCGGGACCATAAAATAGAGAAGATATTATAATATTTGCGGGGGAAATATATATAAGTAAGTGGCAAGGAATTCCACAGAACAGATCTTACTGGAAAGAAGGAGGTACCACAACGAGGCAGCCTTGAGTTACCAATGTTCACACAATTTTCATGAGAGAACAAGCACCTCTGTGTTACAAGGCCGACGCATGTGGAGGAATGCGAGGTCATTTCTCGCGTAACACCTCCTTGTAAATACCTATAGAAAAGAGATAATGCACCTACGTCACGAAGCAGAGAAAGAGGTCAAGGGAGTCAGAAGTATGTGACAATTTATAAGCCTCTTAGCCTAGCTTCAAACTCTATCCAAAAGGAGGTGGAACCCGGATCCACCCCAAAATGTGATAACAGTATTCCATATATATAAATATTATCTACATATAACTATATAATATATATATATATAATATATTATATAATATATACTATATATAAATATATATATATATATATATATATATTATAACTATATATATATATATAGCCTATATATAATATATTATATAAATCAGTTGAATGTGAACAAGTTGAAACTGAAGATTGATACTATAGAAGGTGGAGGAATCAGTCTACTCGACCTTCTATCTCGTGATGTTTTAATTAGTAGTATTTAATAATTTATTTTTTATTAGCTTCTCATCATCATTTTCTAGTTTACATTAAATATTTCTTTTTGTTCTGCAATACGACCTTCATTTAATGACAAGCTAAATTATAAACTATTAGTAATATAATAAGTATTGAATAACAAAAAATAATAATTATTAAAAATGTTCAGTAGGCTGGGTACAATTAGGTTTTATGATTATAAGTAAATTATACAATTAGTAAATTGTAATTTAATAAATGAAGATATTATAATGATTAGACAAATATATATGTAAATAGTCATACAAGTTTGTATTGCCACACTTAAGAACTTTTTCAAGTTAATAAAAGAAATTCAGAAAAGATCACTAATAGAAGATCTCACAGGGTACAGATAAAATCGTCTTCATTAAATCAAGGTGAGATCCATACATGAGCAATATTAGAGGTTCTTCCGAATCCAAATTAAATGAGTTCTTATAGTTCTTATAATTAAATAATTTGGCTAATTAAGATGTCTAATCACGATTAAGATTTAAATAATATCAAGATTAAACAGGAGCCACTTCTTCCAGCTATTCCAATTGAGAAAACTTTGTTTAAAATAAAATGATAATTAATAACTAAGGTACTCAATTATAAAAACCATGCTGCGGAAAGATGAAAAGTGAAATGAGTCATGAATATAATTAAGATAAGTTAAAGAAATGACTAAAAGAAAACTACAAGAAATATAGTAGAAGCAAAGAGAACTACATGAAGTATAGTAGAAGAACTGCCGACAGAGTCGGTCTCAAAGGAGAACGTAACAAGGGTGTTACGGCTCAACAACAAAACAAACAATAGGAATGGGCAGACCCCTAGGAGGCTCCTAAGGATCCTTTTACAACCCTATCACAGTTAAACAAAAATAGCTAGCTTAAGTTTAAAAACATAACAATTCCATAAGATTAACCTTCAATACAACACACAATCAACAACCTCAACAAGTCAGTGCCGACGGGCGAACCCCTACAATACAACAATGAATGCACATAGTTTTGAAGTTTTATTTGTGCAATCACACCATTTCTACATGTGCCCCACGAGTGGCTCGGAGGATGTCTAATCGATACTCGATTTCTCTCCAGGTAGCCTGTAGCATCTGTGGCGTAACTGTTTTAATAGTAGCTCTAATCCTCTCACGAAGATCTTCCAGAGTTGTGGCTTTGATAGAGTACATCATGTCCTTAACATACCACCACAGGGAGAAATCAAGGGGAGTAATGCAGGGCGACCGGGTGTGCCAGAGAATTGGACCACCTCTCCCAATCCATCTTTATGAGAATTCGTCCGTTAATGAGTTACGAACGTTCACATGCCAGTGTGGATGGAGGTGCTCGATCCTGCTGGAAGAACATGGATGAGTGTCGATGTCTTATCTGAGGGAACACACAATTAACTAACATATCAAGATATGTGTGTGACCATTGATATCTGCCTCTGCAAAGAAAAATGGTCCAATAACCTCATTCTTCATTAAGCTACACCAAACGTTGACCTTGGGGCTTTCTCGTTGATACTATATAGTCTCTCGAGGATGTTCACTAGTCCAAATACGCACGTTGTGTCTGTTGACCTTACCACTCAGGTGAAATGTTGACTCATTGGAAAACATAACCTTGGCCAAAAAGTTGTTGTCTATCTCGATGTGCTGAAAACAATGTCTTCGGCAAAACCGTTCTCTTTGGTTTATCGCTTTGGCTTTGACCTCCTATGTATCCAATATCATTGCATAATGTTATCTGTCCAACCTAAGCATTTCTCTCTCCTTCGTAGACACATCTGACCGCATTTACTTCCGTAACCCATCTCTCAATAGAGTGTGCATTTTTCACATGTTCGTATACATCTTTCAATTGTTCGATTTTCAATTCTAGCCAAGAAATTATTAAAGTCCAAATTCATGATATTTACATTATATTAGCTTAATTTTAAACAGTGCAGTTGTGTAGAAATACAAAATAATAAGAAAATGTGCTCCTTTGGGTTGTTTTTTATCATTTTGGGTTCCTAGATATAACTGTTTCAAATTAGGTTTGTCTTGGACACCTGTAGTATATATATATTATAATATTATATATATATAATTATTATTATATAGTATTATAATATATTATATATATATATATATTATATATATATATTATATATTATTATATATATGAAAGTAGAGTAATTTTAGACACTTTGCGCTGCGATGAAATTATCTCCCATTGTGCTTGTTGTTGTAGGGTTTATACATTCCAGTGCCTAATGGTTCCCTTTCTCTTTTGCACCTCGATTTCCTCACATTCATATCTTCCTCAAGCACATCATCTTACAACACCACTCTAATATCCACATATTATATACACATACTTATATCCACACTCCTCTTCTAGACAACGTCTTGCAGACATCCCTATTCCTTATATCCCTATGTGTGGGGGAGAAAGAATTTCCCACATCGTATGTTCTGTGTGTCATATTAGGCGACTAATTGGACAGTAGTAGTTTGGTTGGCTGCCCACTAACACCTATCTTTTGCCAGGAATGCTAATGCATACCTCGGAGAAGGCGTAATCGCCATAAGCGAACTTCTATCTTTTGGCAAAAATGTATGAATCGTATGGGTACCTGGAATGTCAGAGGAATAAAGGTTGAGGAGAGAGGCGATGAATGTATTTATTTAGAAAGGGTAAATTTGATTTGTTCGCTGTGACTGAGACAAAGTTGAAAGGAAACGATGAAAATGGAGTGGTGTGATATGTGTATGTGCTGGTGTGGAAAGGAACAAGAGGGGGAGAGGAGGAGTTGCAATTCTGATGAGTGACCTATGTTAGATTTTGTTTGTGTGAGGACTAGAATTTTAATGATTAAATTTAAATTTGAAAAGATCAAGGTATGTGTGGTTGTGACATATGGTAAATATGAGGGTAATGTTGAAGATGGTGCGATTTAGCCTTGATACAAACTAGATGATTCTTAATTGGTCAAGCATACGGTAGGATCAATATAAAGCTTCACCAGCAATTTATTGTGCTATTCTGGTCCAAGTGATCAGCTTTAAAAATGTTGGATAAGTGATCAAAAAGGGATGTAAATACAATAGAGCAGTGACAAACATGAATTCTTCGGTCACGCAATAACAAATCACTAGAGAATAGTAATAGTTTAGGAGTGGATGATTTTTTATTGAACTAGACGAGACCGAGTAGTGTTGTTGGTGTGTTAGTAACTACTTACTCTTTACCAAACACTGCCCAAGCACTATTCCATAATATACTGAGTTGGAGGTAGAGATGTATTGAAGTGAAAATATATTGTTTTATGTGGTGAGAAGATGTGAATAGGTGTTAGTAGTTAAGTAGTGCAAAGAAGTATGTGGATGGGTTAAAAGCGGAAGTAAGGAATTAAACACGTGATGTTTAATGAAGAGGTGATGTAAAAAAGAAGCGTGGTTAAATGTACTAAAAGCCAATGATGAGGTCTCAAAAGAAAGATGTTTTGAATTATATAAGGATGAAAAAAGGAATACTAAAATGCACATGTAGGAGGAAAAAAAGAAGTGAATACAGTGGGAAGTGAAGAATGGACTCTTATGGGGATGGAATGCTCTTATAGAAGGAAGCGCTGAAAGGTCCAAGAACGAATAAGTGTAATATGCTTAGAGATAAGAAGGATGGCTTTTGTTAACTGATAAATGGATGTGAGGAGAGGTGGAGGGAACACTTCGAAAATCTGCATAACTTGGGCAGTAATGAAGAGGTGAATGTGTTTGGTCTTGATGGTGAAAGAAGGAATAGGTAGTTTTCGGATGAGGTCATTCCAGCTAAGAGGAGGTAATGGTAGAGGAGAAAGTTGAGCTTATGGGAATGGTAAATCTGTAGTATAGATGAGATATGACTGAAATGATCAAGAAACAGAGGCGAGATGGTGAGTGCATTTTCTAGGTATAACAAAGCGTTTATGCAGGGTTATGTTTCGAGGATTTTAGGGAGACAGTAACTAGTATCCTTATAAGGGCAAGTGGATAATGGAACTGTAGAGTTAATAGGAGAATTTAGTTTATAGTGTTATAGGAAATATATGTGGTTATTTTAGTCGAAAGAGTGCTGCGAAGGGCTGATTGGTGTGTAGAACAAGTGCGTTTAGATAGGTAAGGATGTGTGGATCAAATCTTTAATTGAAACAAATGATAACGAAAATAGGAGAAGGAAAAATAAATTGTATTTAGGTTTTATGGATTTGCAACAGGCGTACAATAAGATTAATAGGGAACCTCTATGGCACATACATCTGACATCTCCCCTCTTTATTCACCTTTTTCTCTATATCATCTTCCTCATCACCTATCCACATTTCACACTCAAAAAACTTATAATCTAACAACACATCATACTTTTTATTCTTAACACTGATACAAAGTAGGTGTTAAATATATTGACTAATTCCTATTTCTCCAATCCTAACACTCCCTAAATTTAGTCACTACCAGTATCAACATGTTGCTTATCCTCTTAATATTCCCCTTTCCTGACTCTTTCTGGTCATCCCTTATATTCATTCTATCATACGCACTTTTATGCACTACACTGACCATACACCCAGTATCAATCAAAGCTCTCACCTCAATACCTCCACAATAAACTTTAATACTCATGCACTCATCCACCTGACTAGCCAAAAACATCCATACTCACACCATTTCTCACCACTTGCACTCCATTCACATATGAGGGCCCACCAGCTGTAAACCCTGCCCTTCCACGTTTCCCGGCCCAGTCCCCCTAACCTGATTATTCATACTCACCATGTCATTCACATTCACAGTCCTATTACTGGTTACTGCTGCTGCCGGAACAATATTGGCAGTACCCCCACTGCTAGCCATAGACCTACTGCCTTCCCCTCCAATCACTCCCTGGTTCCCCGGATTCATACTTCCCTGACGTCTAATATTCCAACACGTTCCAGCTAAATACCCCATTTGCCCACATTGAGTACAGGTATTCCGAGGAACCCTACACATTCTTGAAAAATGCCCCTCAATTCCACAATTCCCGCATACAGGCTTTCTCACTCTTCCACCTTGCTGACAAACACTATCAATTTCATACTCTCCGTCACCTCCTACACCAGCCCTCTGCCGGTCTGGCAGTCATTGGCCATATGGCCTCCCCAACTGAACAACTCCATTCGCCCACTGCATTTCTGAAATCAGTTCCCATCTTAATACATCTTAAACACTTCACGTCCCTATTACCTACGTTCTCTCTGTTCCCGATCACATTTCCTCTCACATTCCCTTGGTTATAACCCCCCTCTATCATTCACTCATGCATTTACATTATCCCCCATTGGTCTATTTACATACACATCACCCGCATCCACCTGTCTATCATTACTCCATCCCCAAAAAATCCTCTAAGAACTCACCATCATCCTCATAGGGTTTGCTTCTCAGAGCATCTCTATAATAGACTTGTACTGACCGTGGTGAACCCTTTCATTCCCTCCCCTGCCACTATAAACATCCATTTTATTCTCTCTCCTCTCTTTCATTTGTTTCAAAACTCTTGATTACCTGTTTTACTATCTCCAACACATTCTCCTTCCAACCGTAGTCGCTCTCCGCCCATCTCATTTCTCCTTTCATTTATAAATTCCGCCACTGCGGTTGGAATAGTATAGAACCCTTCTTCAATACCTTTTATTATTACGTCACATCTTCCAAAATTTCATTCGTGCCAACGTTTCCAAACATTGCATTACAGTATCTAATCTTTCACTCTTCCCCTTTCTACTTTATTAAATTCATGCACTTTCATTTTTACCCTCCTTTCACTTCTTTCCACTTGTTCCAAATTCCTCTTTTACCCACTTTCAACCTCGGCTCACCCATACTAACAATCGCCTTATAAAAATCAAGCATTCGTTTCAAAAACTCCCCCAACTCTTTCACCCAAAAACTTTATTTTCATCGAATTTCTCCTTACAATTCTTTTCATACTCCAACACTCCAAGAAAATTCACCCACATCCTTAGTCCCGTAAACTATTATATTATTATTCTAGGAATGTCCTCTAATAAGTACACTCCTAAATTGGACTTGGTAGAACTGTGATGATCCTCTTACACTGGTATTATCTCTCTCTTTATT
>JABUQX010083210.1:0-17500 GCA_015478945.1 Trachelipus rathkii | reverse complement strand
AGTATATATATATATATATGATATATATATATATATTATATATATATATATATATAATATATGAATGGAATTACGAATTGACAAAACCATATAAAACCGAGACTTGATGGACAAGATGACAGAAACAAAATAAAGATATTTCCGGCAGTATAGAAATGTATTTTAATATAATTAGCCGGATGTCCGGATAAAATGTTGAGGAAAAAGTATCGGGATCGTATCCATTAAACATGTGTCAAGCCAGTCCGTACATTGCCCGTCTCCTCCCTTCTTCCTCTTTCTTTTCGCTCAATTTCATAATACCTCCTCGACTCCTCCAATCGTATACCTCCTCTTTTTCCAAATCTAATAACACTCCCCTCCGATTCCTCCTTCCTCCTTCTCAACTTTAATTCATTTATGCATAACTCAATGTAATTTTCCTCGCTCAACAATCAGCACAGTCTTTTTGCAAGTTTGCAGCTAATTTCATTCCGCCAATTGACATTAGTGGCTTATCCATTATAAATGAATGATTAATCTCATGGTTTCTTTGTTATTTATTTTCATTAAAATACCTCTACTATTAAAAATCAAATAAGAAATATATTTGATTTACCTTCCATATACTCTTTAACCACAATTGCATTTTGCATGAAACATGGCAAGACTTTTCCTTATTTATGTTCCCCCCCTCCCTACCATGGCGGAAACGCTTTCCACGAAACTGAGCAATCTGATCTGTTAGTTACTGAACGCTGCAGCACATCTGATTATGAGAGAGAGAGAGAGAGAGAGAGAGAGGAGAGAGAGAGAGAGAGATGAAGAGAGAGAGAGAGAGAAGAGAGAGAGAGATGAGAGAGAGAGAGAGAGAGAAGAGAAGAAGAGAGAGAGAGAGAGAGAGAGAGAGAGAGAGAGAGATCATTGCTTAAATCGGAAAATATTGGACAAATATATCAAAACATATATTTGCCCCTCGCAATTTCACATACCTCACTCCATCACATGAAAGCCTATTTACACATGCATACGCATAAGGTACAAATGGTTCATGAATTAAAATCTATGAGGGAATTCATTATGAAGGCTGGCCTTTGAGTACTCAGCAATTATGGGAGGAGAAGACCGGGGGCTTTATAAGCTAGACTTGAAACGTTCTTTTTTGGGGGAAAGTGGATGGCCTAGTGGATAGAGCGCCCAGTTACTGTTAACTCAACGACGCTGAGTCGAGTGTTCGAATCCCGCTGATGGAGAGTAAAATCTCCTTTGACTCATTCATTATGGTTAAATTGTATAGTTCGAATTTAATGATGGCAAGAGAAGATAACAACTTTGATCCCAATCCCATCATTAACAATAAAGAATGACATTGTCCAGCGCTGAAAATGCACGAGTCATTTATGAAGGTAAATTGCATCATCTCAAGGTAGGGCACCGGAATTTTACGCACCGTACCGCACCGCACCAGAGTAAGCGCACCACGCACCGCACCAAAAGTCATTTTTTGTCGCACCGCACCGCAGCGCATCGCACCGCACCTCAATGTTTCAGTGCGCACCGCGCTCCGCACCTCTATATTTTAAAAATTGACCGCACCGGTCACACTGGATTTGTGTGGAGCAGCGTACTGCACCGCACCGCGTGCGTCGGCCAACCTTATCTCAAGGTAATGGTTTGATATGTTGCAATATTCACAAATAAAGAAAAATATCTAAAATTCTTCCTACTATAGAATGGTAGTACGCAAGATGGCGAGCGATGCAAGATCGAATAAAATTTGCGAAATACTATACTTTCAACTACCACGTTCAAGTTTCGTCCAACTTAATAGTGACATACCCTTTGGGATTACCTGAATGAATGAGTGTTATGAGAGGGGGGGGGGGGACAAGCCCAAATGGTCGACAGGTCAAATGGACGACACGACATCAAAAAAATTTCCTGTACATCCCGCCAGGATAGGTTAGGTTATGTTATGTTATGTTATGTTATGTTATGTTATGTTATGTTAGGTATAGGTTAGGTTAGGTTAGGTTAGGTGTAATTTAGAGTTAGGTTAGGTCTATGTTATGTATCTTTATGTTATGTTTAGGTTAGGTAGGTTAGGTTTAGCGTTAGGGTATTAGGTTACGGTTAGGTTAGCGTTAGGATTAGGCTTTATGTTAGTGTATATGTTAATGACTAATATGTTCGCTGATTTAGTTATGTTAGGTTAGGTTTAGGTATAGGTTTAAGGTTAGGTTAGTCGTAGGTCTAGGTTAGCGTGATAGGTTGAGCGTTAGGGTAGGGTAGGTCTAGGTTATGTAGGTTAGTCTAGGTTAGGTTAGGTTAGGTTAGGTTAGGTTAGGTCTTAGTTAGAGAAACTCTAAATAACCAGACTTTTTTATTACAAATATCTATCCATTTTCCTGTCAACCATTTGGCTATATGTTCTAAAATCCTTGTTAAAATCACTCGATTTGTTAAATCACAACTTTTTACAAATCGAAGTTTCGGGAAACTAAATACCAGGAAAAACTAATAACAATGACGAGACAGACAGAATTAATTATATGTAGATATACATTATATAGTATATTTTCAAGAGCGCTCCTAGCTCAGTGGTAGAGCAATCGCCTAGTAACCAGCAAGCGAGGGGCCCAGGTTCAAAACTGGGTTAGAGCAAGAGAATGTAAGTTATTCTCTATTATCTCTAGCTTCGTCCCACTCAGCCGTTAATGAGTACATTGGTAGCGTCCTTGCTGCTAATGAGAAAAAATCCGGTTACCGCGAATAGGCCCTCTGGCCAGCTCAGCGATTTGCTGCTTAGGGCCCAAGCTCCCAAGACACCTTTTTCGTTGGGTCCACCTGACAGGGCGTTAGTGAGTTAAGGGTGAGTTAGGGCGTTAGGGTGAGTGAGTAAGGATATTTTCACAAATTGGCTGAACGGACTACACATGGAAATAACACTTCAACGTCGAATCTGGTTGAACACTAATCAAAATATATTAACCTGAAAAGTAACTAAGGCTTTAAGTTGACCCTGTGTCCTGCCAACATACCCAAAAAAAATTCCTATAGGATCCCATCCATTCCTATCTTAATTAAGATAGGAATGGATGGGATCCTATAAGAATTTTTTGCTGTGGTAGGTGTCATGTTACAGGCACCACAGGAGTTATTTTATAAACGAACAACAAACTCATACAGAATAGCCAGGCCGTCTTCTCAAAAGATAGAGAAGCTTCCCCAAACCGGTTCACATTATTGTTGCGATCTCCCAATTTTCACATTAAAAGAAGGACAAAAATGAGGAAAATGTAAGCCGAGTAACACAGCCTTTCGTGGATACCGCATGACCGTGTGTCACTTGTTAATCCAGAGACGTACATGGAGGGAATTAGAAAAAAATGAAAGGATGCTATAAAAGTCATCATGTTCCGTTTCAATTCCAACCTTTACAACCTCCTGGTGAATTTCATAAGCAGTTAAATTACAATTACTTATATGAGATAGAGCTGTAATTTTGATTTATTCTGTTTCAAGCTCCAGTAAAATCTATTTTCCTTGTATCGCATTGGGTACCGGACTAGCGTGGGATTGTGTTAGTTGGGCAACAAACATTCTTATCTCATGTTTAGTCGTAGTACCTTATATGATTATAAAATATTATTTTCATATCCTTACAATTATATGTTTACTGGAAGCTTTCATTAATTTAGCGTTCCCTCCCGTACGTCCAAGAGATCTCAAAATAAAAGTGTATCGTGCAATAGAAAGGCTTAATGGCAGACCTCTCGGAATTCGTTCTTTAATATAAAAGCGGGTGCGTAAGAAGGCATCGGGTAGAAGACACACAAAAAGGGAGGCTTTTGAGAACAAGGTGTGCGCATTTCACAAAAAAAAGATGTAATTTAGATTACACCACCACCATTCACTATACGTCCAAATCAAGGGAAAATAGATAACGGGACTTAAAAGACAACACCGAGTTAGCTCTGTACACGCTCCGAACACCTCTGACCGGGTTTGTATTTTAGTCTAGCGTGGCTTAAGAGAGTGGATTATAAAAGGAAGAAAACACATATTTAATAAGGAAGGTTTTCAGGGAATAAGGACTTTCTTCAGCAAGGTTTTAGGAAAATCTAACTCCTATTAATAGGTATACTCACTATGTAGGATACTGGTCGACAGATTCCCTCTAACTATACTGTATTAATACTATATTTGCATTTAACAGCTTATTATATATATAATGGTTATAATAAATGACTTTTCTTCTATTAGCGCCCAGGTAGGGTATTATTAGGCCACAAACATACCCCCTTCTACAAAATATCCCCCTGATTACTTCTCATATATAAGTACCTATTTAAGGCAACCCTTTATTACTTCACTAATATCTTGGTATTATCACTATATGAAGCATATTATTTTTTCTATTAGGGTAATTCCTTTTCAAGTATACATTTCGGTATTTTACTGGTACTCAATTACACATCTTTTCATCGGATCTACTACTAGTACACATGTATATATATTATACTTTATACTCATTACCATCTTCCACATAATTTCGGGCCACTATTTTCATTATCATACGGCTTATAAAAAATTATAATATTTATACCGGGTATATAACTGATTCATAATTCAATACCTATTTTCCACACTTTCAATCATACGTAGTCTTAAGCAAACTCGGGACGTTAGAATATATCACATTATTTTAATTTTTCGGTGAGTAATAGATATATATATATATTTATTAATTTATTTTACTCCATATTATTCTATCACTAACCACCACATAATATCTATCATAGTCTTAAGTTATTTTAACTAGTTCTAATAATTGCCTCATTTATAGTATATATTCTAATATATTTTTCAACTACACTTTAAATGACATATTATACTTACCTATTATAATAATGGTTTAAGCTAACATTTATATATATATACTTTAATACATACATATTTTGTATACTGTGTATATATAATCTGATATTATATCTCTTATTCCGGAACCATTAGATCTTTATAACTACTATACAATTAACACAAGTAACAAATATATCCTCATGTAAAGATGTATAAAATACCTACAGTATATATATTTGAACAAACTTTTTACTAAAGAATACTTTTATTTATATATTTTTAAATTCCTTCTAATAATACTTATTTTAATTATATCGTTATCGTATATAACTACTCAACTCATTGATTTTATCATGCACCTATATGAGCATACGACTCTCACGCGCTTACTCTCTATCTATTTCATACAATTCACCAACGGATCTTTATATTAATTTCTACCTATAAGCAACGACTCCCTCTCATATATAGTACATATAAATAATAATACCTATAAACCATATATATTTTATAGACTATCGCTAGTGTAATTATTATAATACTATATATATATATATATTATATATTAATATTCATATATATTATAAGTATATATTATATTAACATTATTTATTATTATAAACCTACTATGACACTATATATAGAATATATATATAAATATATAATAATAGATTTATATAAATATAATATATTGTTTCCAGTTAATTATACTCCCACCAGTTTTTAATATCAATAATATCTTCCACAAACGGATAACATGTCCATTCTTATAACTCACTCATAACACTCAATATAAAATAACTCTTACTTTCTTTTATCACTATCACTTTTCAAACTACTCCTTTCCTTAACACACTATTCATGCTAATAATCTGTACTAATCTTTAGCCAATTCTTACTATCTCATATAACTCTCAAAAGTATGGATCCCTACGACATATTATATAATAAACCATAATCATTCTACTTACATATATATAATTATACGTATATTATATACTATTATATTTATATATATATATATATCATTAATAATTAGTGTAATGGCTATTATCTCGCTCGCGTTGTCTTATACTGCAGTTAATCTCTTATCCATTTTCTGTTATATACCTAAGTATTTTCATTCCTCCCCAAATAATTTTATGTGATTTCTCTTCAGGCGTTAAGATAATTTATCCTCTTAAGCCCCTTACAAGGTTCTAGTCGCGCTCAACCAGGATCAATCACCTATCTCTGCATCTCAAACACCATAAGGAAGAATGAAGAACTGATTATGGTAATGTTTCTTCCTCTCTTCATTAAAATTAGGAGAGTCAGTTTTTCCCGAATTAAATGTAAAGAATAGGTTCTAAATTAAAGTAAAGAGCAGAATTGGAGTCAAAAGATACTTAATTCTCTAATTACCACATAGCTGAGAACCAAAGAATTAGGCCAAAGTTGGAGCCTATTGCCTCTAAAAGAGAAGTAGGTAATAGTTACCTAAGAAAAGAGATGAGTCACGACACTAGGTCAGTATGATGAACTCATTGTTTCACAAATTCATAGATATGTTCCTCCTTAGGAGTTGTAATGGGAACAAGCCCAAAGTAAAAATGATGTTAGGGAAAGAAATAGGGTTTAAAGTGGCGTTCAATATACGCACTTCCTTCTTTCATAGGTTTTCGAGATAAGGAGACAATAGTTTCTTCCTTACTCTTTCTTAAAAGTTTTGAAACAAGGAGACAATAACCCCTCCTTTCGGAGGATGCCGTCTCAATATAATGTCACTAGGTTGTAAAAAGGCAGGAAGATTAGCCAAAGAGGTAGAATATACATGGCTTTCTGGTCTCCGTTCTATATACAATCTCAAATCTTCCATACCCAAGCCTATTTTCTAGTTCCTGGAGCACTAGCATACTAATTGGTAAATGGCACTACGGCACGAAACCATTATTAAAGAAAAGGTTTAAATTTGCTCTGTTAAGACGCTTTTCAAATCAAAGTGATAGGAAAAAACTTTTATTAGTAAGGAAATGTTTGCGACGAGTTGTGCCACAAATTTCTCTGCCGATGATGGACACCTTCCCAAATCTCACACAATCCCACGGAGCGAGTTTTTCGTGATAGAGTGAACGAGCATCGTTTTCGAGCACTTTCTCTCATCCAAACCCATCCAGATTATCATAGCCATAGGGGAGTAGGCACAATTAAGTCACTCGTTGCAGAAATAAATCTTAAAGTTCTTTCATGGGACATGCTGATTAGAATGATAAATCCTCACTCTGATCAAGTTTCATACACATTTCCCCAAAGTAGACTTAGCCCCGTCTCGTTGCATCTTTACAGCCATAAGTTTAAGCCTACTTCAATAATTTCTCTTTAAATATAAGATTTGGCTAATAAACCCGACCTATTTAATTCCTGAGCGTTTACTAATACTCGGAGTTGTGTAATGATTTCTCTCCTGTTCTACAACCTTCAAGTCGCCTGCGAACTTCATACCTACCTATATTATTAGATCAGCTTAATATTACTACAACTTTCTATTAGTAATATATAGATATTCTTATCAATTACAAAATAATCTATGATACTCCTATATAGTTCGTAAGTAAATTCAGAATTAATGGCTATATTGGTTGACCAATTGTCATCTATAATAAATAATACCTGCCAGTGATATAATGGTGAGCTATATTAGACCATAGTCCTTATAACTAAATACTTTATCTTCAACCTACCCATAATTCTATCATGCTACTTTTTACTGTTTTGCTGATATGTATGCTCTTGTCATGCTATATATACCCGCATGAATATATATATAAATTACACCGTTATATATATATTAATTACTATCTCATTATCTTTAATGCTCAACGTACATTCAACCCTAAAAACACAGTCTAACTTTATATCACCCTTATTATAATGCTACTATATAATATATTATTATATATATATATATATACTAGATTTTCGAATAAGTTTTTTTAATATATCCAGCAACTGCCCCTTGGCAAAATAATTTCATCATAATCTATTAAAAATTCATCCTAATTTCTAATTTTAGCTAACCCAAGTGCATCTTAAATATAGTAATATAAAATCTAAATTTAATACGCCTTATATCGCTCTCATACTCCAGGTGAATAGACTTATTATTCTACCTATTGTTAAATATTTAATACTTCGGGCCTGTACTTTCATATTGTGCCTTTATGAAGCGTACTGGTGTTATAACATCCTAATAAATTAAATGGGTTTCATTTACACCTTCTTTTTTACTATCTATACGGTATGAGGCCATCTCTACTCTCCCATTGTCCTTCATCTAGTATACTGCAATCCTAATATAGTATGGAATTTACTCGGAGCATATTTCTATCTTTCTATGTCTATAGAATAACTTTCATATGTCTCATATTTTTATAGGCTTTTATTAAGTACATTATCAACTATCGTGTTTATATTTTTTAAATCTTATATTATTACTTGACTATATCACCCACATCTATATATAGCCATAACTACATCTAATCATAACTTTAATAGGCAATATTTACTATACTTATTATCACTAATACTTTAGGGCTAGCATAGCCCTATCTATACATTACTTCATAATTTGCTACTGCTAACAATTGCTTCCAGGAAGTTTATAGTCTTCAGGCTTGATTCACATTCATCTATTTAGCTTATTACATATAGAGGCGTTATACACTTATCCTATATCATACCTTGTTTCATATCTTATTATAATAAAAAAAATAATATAATACTATTTTATTTTTTTTTACCCCTATACTTTTGCTTATTTTTATTTAGTTCTAATGCAAATTAGGTATTACTCTTATACTTTCTCTAATTCTTTCATAACCAATTAGTAAAGCAATTTATCTGCTAAATTTATTTTACAATATAAATATAGCAATACATTTGAATTTTTGATTCGTCAACACCCATTCCACGAAGTTGCAAAAAAGAGCTTTCATAATATTATCCTCTCTGTGATTCAATCCATACGCAACTGACATTTATACGGACCAATCACCAGTCTTACCACAACATCTATATATTCTCGCGCTGAAAAATACTGGCACTTCGATAATCTCTACTCTCAATACGTCCGGAAGGCTGCACCAGGACTTTCTAGTACTACTAAGGATTCTTAGTTATTCTGTTAGAAAAGATTACTTATATCACAACGCCGATATCTCATGCATGCAGCAGGGAAAATTAACAATACACTCTCCTAATACTAAGTCTCCATTTTTGTAAGAAGTCGCTCCTCAAGACCCGGGCAGATCGCGAAAACCACCCTCCCCTCTGGTAGACTCAACTCTCACTACATAGAACCAGAACTCTCACTAAAGGATAATCAGCAGCCTTATATTTAACGGACGTGCCTTTACAAGAAAATCATGATAAACGATAGATAAGAGCAAACTCACCTCATGTTTTGGTTTTGGGAAATAGTTATGGACCAACCTTAGTTTGTTCCGCTCCGCGAGGTTACGAGAGTTATTGGAGATAGATCGAGATAAGTTTTTAATATTAAGTATATACCATACTCAAAGCAACAGGTCTACTACATAAGCAGGCATCCTAGAGAAGGTGACAACTAGTCCTATTAAAATTTATGCTGTGAGTGATATACATTTCACAGTTAATAAGTAATCGAGTGAGTTCAAATATAAAGTAAAAAATGCCACGAAGAGATTTATCTATGTTCACTCACCATATATGAGGTTATAGAAGCGCTCCCGGTTAATCCGTGCACTTTCGGCTTGTAACCCAGTCCACGTAGACTAGCTCGATAATGATATTATAGACTATTGATGCATCTGCTTTTCTGCACTTTATATATATATATATATACATAAATAAGATAATAATAATAGGTATTTATAAATAAATAACATATAACAAAAAAACATATTTTGTGTATAAATTAAAAACCTAATGTTTTTTTTTGTGCAATAAAAAAAAACCAAATTTAAAATAAAAACCGTTTTTTTCACTAAACTAACTAAATGTATCACGTATAAAAAATAATTAATTAATATTAATATATAATAATAATTAATATTAATAATAATAAAAAATATTAATAATTATAACAAAAGCGTGGAAAAAATTATTGAAAATGGACTGAATATAATTAATATAATATTATATATATTTATTATTAATAATAATATAATTAATATATTTATAGTATATATTAATATAGTAATAATTAGTTTTAATCATACTAGGTTAATTTATATAATATATAATATTATAGTAACTATAATTAATACTGATAAAATAAATTATACTTATTATATATATATATAGTTAACGTGTACTCTGTTCTACTTCTCGATGAAAGAGCTTTAACCTTTTCACCTCATCTTTAACCTTTAAATCAGGACTCAGGAAAGTACAAATACAGGTTATGTGTTTATTATATTACTATTATTTTCACAGTCAATAATCTTCTCCTCTCTCTATAAGTGTCGTGACACTGTATGTGGTATTCTATCCTATCTGAAAGTGGACACCGTGTACTATCTCGGTTCTATTCGCATATATATTCTAGCTATCTGAAACATTATCCTTGATAAAGGTGACAAAATTAAGTTGCTAAATTACTGACTTTTCTAGAAAATCCTGATTAACTTTAAAATGATTCTTAGCATTTATAACTTTTCCAGTCTCTTGTGAACAGTCAGATGTCCAATAAAAATTTTACCCCAGAAACTAACTTCCCTGCCACATAGTGACGGATCTCCAACCTAATCACTATAATCATCCCTAATATTCTTCAATTCTCTATACCAAAGTCGTTTCATTAATCCCTTGACCAGGTGGCGCCGATATACTCATTACTACCACCCATAACAAAATCTCACCATCGTTCAACTCCAATTAATCATCCTTTCTCTCTCGCACTCTGCTAAAACTTCACATTCCTCTCCTCTCAAGTAAACATTCTATTTTACTACAATTGTATTTTTAATACTATACTATATATATATATATATAAATTATGTCTCTCTCAGTCTCATGTTAACGAATATTTTCCCAGAATACATAACAACTTATTATATATCATCTGCATAAACAATATACCGTATACTATCATGCCTTACTTATCAAATATAATTCGATTAAGATTTTCTCTCAATATGTACTTTTCTATTTTCTTATTTCTCCTACTTTCACACAACCTCAAATAAGTATCATTCCCAATATTGTCAAATTCTTATTACATTAATACTATCCCTAACACTCCCCCAATTGCACCTGTTCCTATATGATAACTACCAATCCTTTTAAAATAACTATATTACTATCTAATTAACGTAAACCTACCTCATCAACACCATTTTTCTATTCTCTAATGACCTATTAGATTCACTTCTTCTCTATACCTTCTGACATCCAGCGTATCATACATACCACTAATCTTCAATGTTAAATACCACAATACCAATAAGTATTTCAAAACCATAACTACCAAGACTCCTAACAATAACCACCGTATAATTAAAATTTAGCAATATAAAACACACAATTAAAAATCAATTACACTAGCTCTATTCCACCAACTTTTTCATATCACACTGCCTAAATTTCATCTGTTCCCTCTTTATTAAATTCAAATATTAATTATTTTATAAGTGTATATTAATATGTCTTAATATAAACCACTTTGTATCTCACTCATTGTCTCACTTATCTAGCATAACTTATCCTACCAAATACTGTCCTTCAACTCAATAAACTCAAATATACATACTATTACTCAATTCACGTTATTAAACTTAATCTAAATACCCTTCCTTTTGTACACACCCTTGCTAAATTCTTAATTAATTGTTTTAAACACAATTTCTTTCATTAAATAAACTCTTCTCTCTCTCAAATTCGCCACACAAAAACCAATAATCATCCTCAGTTCCAGCCTCCTTGATTTATAGTGAGTTGATAAGCTTTTAAGGCTAGTCAGGTAACTATATAAATATTATCCCATATACTCTCTAGTAAATCATCCTCATTATGATCCTAACTTTCTCTACTTACTTATTATATAATTGACGTAGGTGCCTTTTACCTTTTTCATATTAGGTATTAACTTATAATCAACTAAAAGGTGCTCGCGTGAATTTACCTCTCGCATATTCCCCTACCCACTGCCGTCTGCCTCTTCGTAACACAAGAGGGTGCTCTTTTCTTCTCATTGAAATTTGTATATTATAGGTGTAATATATTAAGGTAGATATAACTCTAGGTATATAACTAACTGTTATTTGTACTCATCCTCTCTTTCCACCTACATATACTGTTTTGGACCGCTCTTGCTCTTCGGTATTTTATTTTCCAAAGCAATTATTATTATTTCCCTATTGAAGTCCCGTCGTCTTGCGTCATCACCTGGGGTAAAATTTGAATCGAATTAGGCTAATGGGGTCACAGTTGTGTTACTTATCCTTTATATTATACAACGATATTTCAACTATTCTCTTCATATATTCTCATATCCATTAATTCTAACACTTTCCCCTGCGCATCCCTCACCACTAATTATTCTTTTCATAACACCTTATATAATACAAAATTGAGAATAACCAAAGGATGAGACATTAATAACATACAGCCCTGTTATCACCTCCGTCTTATTAATATATAATAACTAATATACTCAATAAAAATAAATACTTTTAATTCCATTTCATGAGTCTAATCTACCTACACAAACACCAGTAACATTCACTTAAATATAACTCATCCATAAGTAAGTAAATATCTTCCTCTCTTTTATACATTCTATATTCATAATGTAAACACTAGTTGTAAATCCTAATAAAATCCCTCTTGTTAATATAGATTCTTATTTTTCTTGCCGCTATTTTTTTTCTAATATTTCATTATGTTTATATTCAAATGTAAAGAATTTATCCACATATCCTCTACCACTTCGAAATGCAAACTTTTCTTCACCAATTCAGGTCACTCAATTGTACTCTTTTCGATCAAAATACGTCATACCCTTTACATCTTCCCATTACAGATTAACTTCAAATTAAACACTTGTAAAGATATTATATTATTATAATATATATATATATATATTAATATATAAATATTATTTTAATTACTATATTATTATATATACTATAGAATATTAATATATATAAATTATTTAATTATATATATATTTAATACTATAATAATAATATCATATATATATATTTCATATACTCACATACTACTACTTATAATATAATATAATATAATTATTATTATATCGTAATATAATAGTTATATATATATATAAACTTTCTTTGTTTAAAAATCTGCTTTATTACTCGAGATATTTTGAGTATTAAATTTTTTAATATTAAATCTATTACTGTTCTACAAGAAAAATTTATGAATAGTATGTGTTGGCTATATTTTCAAATTATATCATGAATGTATATCTGAAGTTCTTACAAGGATAATTGTAGAATTATTTTATTGAAGCTTATAATAGCTTATATAATATAATATTTCTAGAATATAAGAAAAGCCTTTAGGATTTTTATTCAATCAGGTAAAATTCTGCAGCTAGCTCCACTCTACAGTTCAGCGAGATATGGTTAATTATATAATAATGTCTCCTATTTAATACATTTAGGTTTAAAATGTTAAATTAAATTCTTATTACTAATTTAATTGAAAAACTCGTCAATGTTATATTTACAGATATCCGCACTCATATATAATCAATAATTTGAATAACTATAGTTATGGGTATTATATATATTATATATGTAATATATTATCGAACACTTAGTGTAGTAGACATTTGCTTCTAGTTCACAAATTTAACAAAATAGTATATTTTTTAAATAAAATGAAATATATTAGTTCATAATTCAATAGCGACTGGGCGTATATTCATATACTGACCTAGGCCCGCCCTTTAGGAGGGTGATCTAATCTTCACTCTATCTAAATAAAATAAATAAGAAATAATTATATTAAATGTCGCTCAATTTAATTAGCCACGATCTAGGTTAATAATACTATACAAGTTTTTAATCTAAGAATCATTCTTAAATTCTGTGAGAAATTATTTTAATATTTTTTTTAATAAAAAATGTATTTAGTAAATTATATATATATTAGTGATGATACATATATATAATAGATTTACCTTCATATATGATAGAATTTATTCTCATTGTGAAAATGGGTATAGTTTATTTTATGTACTTCTGATCATTAATACAAATAGTTATTACATTCATTATTTTAGTGTGTGCTGACTTAATTGTCACATACTTATATTTCAGATCATTAATATTGTAATTAAAATTATGAATTTCACTGCAAGGTTTATTTATTGCTATTAAACTGTGACCTGAAGCTTAAAATTTTTTGATTCCAGAGACGAAATAACCCACACTTATTTTCCATGTAGCAAAAGAGATGAACAGTGCGTACTTATTCATTCCAATTAATCTCGTATCCTCTCGTCAAGCTCCTGTGATAAATCTGTTTTCGAATCGCTTTCTAGTGCTCTTCAAATGATTACTAAGTTCAACGGGTACAGATTTTAAAGGACAAAATTTAAATCTCTGAAATGAGAGGTCTAGTCTTCTCAAAATTCTTTATTTATTAAGCACGTTAAAAAGAGGAATGTCTATCTTATATTTAATGCTACCGTGTTACCTTATGAGATATACTCTCCTGTTCTCAAGTTTAGGAAAGTTGTTGAATTTTCATTAAATGGAAATATATTTATATTCATAATATTTATAAAAAAGTACAAATTTCAAAAAATGTCTATTACATACTTAATTGAGCGGTAGAGGGGTTGAATCAACCCACCTATTTAATTTTTATATCTATTATTTATATATTTATCATCATTATACATTCTTATTTACATACAAATTTTTAATTATATATGATTAAAAAATTATTATTTATATATGAATAATAAATTAAAATATAAAATTGAATTAGTTATACGTAAAAAGACGTAAATATTATAAACACGATTGGTTCCTGAAATAAGTCACCTAAGGGTTGAAAATACTTATAGAGTGGTGACGAAATGTGGGTATATTCAGGTAATTCTCCTGATTTAGTATGTAATTTTTTAAAAATGATAAATATATATAAGAGGCTTAATATGATATGTTTAAAAATAATATTGTAAGTATTTTACTATATTATTTCTAAAATATTAAGCTTCTAATTTCAGAAATTTTACTATAAAAATATATATTTAATGTATATAAAATAGTCACAGGCAAGATTTCTTTATCTTTATATTTATCTCTATATATGTATTTCGGATATACATATTGACTCTAGAGTAATAGGTTGGTAGTGCTCATAGCTAGTATATTAACCTGTTTTGTAGGCTGTCTTACTTACTAATTAACTATGACATTTACATTATGTAATAATTACATCGATTAAATACAATTTATTATTAATTATCCTTTAATATTAAGTGTATTAATTATATTTTAATATTTTGAATATGAAGTCTAAAAATCAAATATAAGACATTAAGGATGCTATAATATAAATTAGAATATATAAAAATATAAATTATTGATAAATTAAATATTAATTATAATTTAATTACCAAGATTGTAAGATGATCCCAAACCCAATGACTTAAATTTAAATTTATTAGACTATTATGGAATATCAAACTTTATGATTCATCATGAATCACTTATTATCCCCTAACTTCCTTCAAGGACCCGAGTCATACTAAGTTCTGAGTACTGATACTGTTTCATGTGAACTGCTGTTCAAGCTATCTATCACTTAGTTTATAATACTCATCTTATTAATGACGTCATATAACATAGCCAACATTTAATTATTGATTATAACTTATTAAGTTCTGATAGTATCTCAGTCAGTATCGAAGTGATAGATCGTGGTGAGTGAAATTGACAGTTGCGTGAAGAAGCAGGTCTAAATAGTTAAACAGCACTCTTTATAAGCTTAGTAACTTATTAACCTATACTTATAGTCAATATCTAATCTCTCTCAGTTGTGCAAATTTTCCGTAATTTTTGCTGTAGTGTTAGATTTGAAGTATTAAGCATTTAAAATGACTATGTTTTCTGCCTAGATCTAGTCTATAAAACAATAAATTTTTAATTTTTTTTTTATGAGTAATAGCACTGCGATCCAGGTAAAAACTTTTCCTACTAGAATATAGGTTCATCTACCACTTTGTGCACGTTTAATTTTACCTATTCATATAAATTAATTACTGATATTTATTAATTAAATTATTTTTAATAAATGATGTTCTTTCAAAGATTTTTGAACCTATAACAGAGTTAAAATAAACATTAATGAAACCACTAACAAACCAAAAATATTTATGAATATCAAAATAAACAGTAATATATTATAAATAATAAAATATGTGGTAATAAACTCATTATAAATATTTATGAACACAAATACTTACAGGGCTTTCACTTATGTATAGATAATAAATATAGTTTGGAACCAAAAAAATGTCCTATAATTAAGCCGTCAATATGTGACTTAAATAAATATCTAATATAATTATAAGTGTTCAAAACATATAGATAATTCGCAAGCACAATCACTTAAAAAAAGATGAAAAAAAAGCAATATTTTACGTGATTTTTTCGATATCTTGAATCTTGTCAATGAAAAAAAGTGGAATATGATAGTGTTTTTTTTTCTATTTAATTACCAACCTCCTTTAACTCTGCTCGAAAGCAGCCTTTTATATGTCAGTTTATAACCTATCTACTTATACGACACTGCTTTATATAAATATTTATATTTATGAAACTTTTACATTAGAAAATAACAATATGAGTAGTATGGTGGTTTTTTCTTTAGCTCAATTATATATATGATGATTATAATATATATCTATACTATTAGTCATATTATTAGTAGGGCCTCCGATTTTTTCAAAAAACTAAAGATATAATAAAATTCCTAAAAAGTGCATTTGGGGGAGATGTTGGAATTGTTATCACCAGGATCTGCCTTTAGTGAGTTGTAACCTCAGTAATCTCGACTTTCCTCATGCTCTCATCCTTCTCTATTCATTTCTCCGATCGTAGACTTAATCACAATATTCATTGTTTCATGTTCTGTATTAATAAATTTTTATGAATTTTATGATAAAATAATTTACTACTTATATATATTATATTATATTATTAATAATACTAGATATGATATATATCATTATTTATAAATATACGATGATAATATATATATATATATAATATATAATATCTATAGATTATAGTATATATATATACAGTAATATACTATATATATATATAATTATATATTATATTTAATAATATATATATATAGTTATAGATTTATATTTATATAATATTAAAGTTATTTAGATATATATATATATATATATAATAATATCTTTTATTATATAATTAAATGAATAATCTTTATTATATATAATATATATTATTTATTATATTATATATTTATTATATATAAATATTAATATATATATATTATAACTATATATTACATATATATAGTAATTATATATTAATATTAATAATATATTAATATTATATTATATAATATATATATAATATATATAATGAATACTCTGAGTAATTAATATGTATTAATA
>JABUQX010083209.1:0-41534 GCA_015478945.1 Trachelipus rathkii | reverse complement strand
TTTTTTTCAGCTTGACGTGTCAAGGTTAGGTTTTAAGGTCGGTGAGACCGAAATTTTAAGGTTGGAAGACCGACTTCCGAGTCTGAGCTGGAACTCAAGGATTTAGCCAGAAGTGGGGCGGAGCCCCCAAAGGGGCTTTTTGGTTCCCTAGAAGGTTTTTAAATGATCGATAGATCATTTGATTTGATTTCGATTTATCGTGATCGATTACCCTAAATCGATCTTTAAATCGTCTTTGTACGTGCTCTCTGGTTGGCATTCAACAATGAAAAATGTAATCGGAAAGATAAATAATTATATTAATTAAACATCTGAAACTCCTTTACAATTTGAATTTCGAACCAACTCTTGTCGCTAGGAATATAAGGGGGGGGGCTTTATTTTTTTTCCGGGGATTGTAGACATTGGTAATGACGATTATGGTGGTGACTAAACTGAATCACAGGCGAGTTTTGCTGACCTTAGGTCACCCAAATGGGAGCACGGAAGGTGCTGCCCCCTTAGCGCCTAGGTCAAATAGTCCTGAAAACCATGTTAGGCTTAACGTATCGGAGTGAAAATTTGGATGTGAGTTTATTGATGACGTAATCTCGTCGGAGACGAGGATTACGTTTCTCTGCGTCCCTCCTCCATAATGGGGGACGCTGCCCCACAAAAAATTAAAATGATCGTAGAAGACTGAAACTCAGAGAAAGGTTGAGGAGTCGGAGTCGGATCGGAGTCGGAGTCGGGTCGGGTCGGAGTCGGGGTTGGATTCGGTTCTCGGGAGTCCAGGGACCCCCCGGAGAGGGTCCCCAATGAAAAAAGGAAGAAGAAGAAATGCATGGAATGCGGATAAAGGAAGAAGGATGTGGAAGAAGAAATGAATATGGAGAGGAAATGAGGATTGGGATACGAATGTGGATGGAATAAAGGAAGGAAAGAGGGAAGGAAGGAAGAGAGTAGTAGGAAAGTAGCAGGGTCGGTAGTAGTAGCGAAACTGGAGCCGGTGCGTTTCCAACATAGTAAACATTCATTAATAATACATATCATTACTGACAAACTGCATCTGTTCTAACATGTACATGTCGTATATTTGCATTGCATCAGGAAACGACAACCTGAATTTCCTGAAACCCGGTGCCAATCGTGCTGATTTCAATCCATTTCCATTATAAACGCGCGATGTAATTTTTTCTAAGCTGAAGCGTGCATATACTGTTTACTATTTTTTATAAGTTTTTATTTTACAGTTTTACTGGATGTTTATGGAATTTCATGAAATTTTTATTTTTAATTTTTATTTTATTTTATTTTTTTTATTTTTTATTTTTCTTTTTTTTTTTTTTTATTTTTTTTTTAATTTTTTTTTATTTTTTTATTTTTATTTATATTTTTTTTTCTGACTCAAAGTTTGGAAGTTTTATTTAATTTATTCCTTTGTTTAATTTTTTTATTTTTTAACTTTTTTAATTGTTTTTTAATTTTCGAACTTTATTTTTTATATAGTTTTATTTAGTTCATCAACTGTGTTAACTTTTTTATATTAGTTTTATTTTGCATTTATACTTTGTGTTTATTTTGTTTTAATTTTTTTTTTTTTTTTTTATTTTTATTTTTATTTTTATTTCTTTAAAAACTTTTTGTTTTGTTTAAAATTTTTTTACTTCATGTTTATAACGGTAAAAATTTACGTTTTTAAATATCCTTAAATCAGTAAATCAAATCACCCACCCCACCTTCCTCCATTCTGTGACCTATGTTGATCTATTGATCTATTTGATTCAAAGTCACATTTCGAGTGTCCTTTTTGGGTAAAAAACGGAAAAATCGAAGTTCTTTATACAAAAATCAACGAATATATGCCTAACGTTAACAAAGTTTTCACATTAATAAAGCTAACATGACATCATCTGAACTAAGAAATAATGTACAAAGACAAACCTAACAACTTACACATGAATAAAACTGTTACATTAACAAGTCCACACTTAACACCAGTAAAAGAAACTAACATTACATGCAAAACGTGGCCTATTCTTACTTTTTGCAAGCATACATCTTACCATTATTAACGTTAATCTTACACGAACACAGTAACATTTAACAAAATTACCCAACATTGGTTAATTATTATGCTGAATCAACGAATATACTCTAACTAATAAGGTTTCCACATCAATTAAAGCTAACATAACTTAGAAAATAATGTACAATGGCAAACCTGACACACCTTAAGCCCTAATAAATGCTATCATTAACAAAGTTTCCATACTTGACAACAGTAGTAAGGAACTAACATTACATGCAAAAACGTAAAATAATCAAAAATCTACATGCATATGGGTTCGCATCGCAATGTTAATTTTTAAAAATTACAATACAGAAATTTAAGCAAAAGATTATATATATATATATAAACTATTGTAATGCACTAAGAATAAATGACACACACCACACACCCACACCTACACACACACACACACACAGCACACAACACACACACACACGCACCCACACACCCACACACATTATGCAATAGTAACACCTGAAATATTTTTTAGGCTTGATTCCCCTTTCAGAAAATTTCAACGCGAAACATGAAAATTATTTTATGCAAGGATTAATTAAAATAACTTTATTATTACATTTTTATTATTCAGATATTTATTATAGGGAAAAAAAACATTAAACATTATACATTAGACATAGATTAAATATTTATAATATATAAATGAAATTAATGTTCGCATATACACGATATGACGCAGTGCCAGATGAATATTTTGATTTAGTTTACTCTGTGCAGGGCTATGGGGCATTTTAGTACCGGCAACAATAAAAACACCTCCATATTTCCCAGGCTTGAAAAGTTATATAGACACACTGAACATGAACCCTTTCCTTCTCTCTTTCCGTTGGTAAAATTAGCATTAGGATTTGTGATCGTCTATTGTTGCAGCTTTTTTTATGAAGGTAGGTCCATCGTCTCGTACATCATCTTTTATCAACATTATCAAATTTATTCATTCATTCCTTCCTGTAAATCATGGGGTTTTTGTGATATCATTGAACAATTGACTCATCGTGACCGTTATACATTTTCAGAGCAACGATCGTACGTTAACTTTAAAACAATTTTTCAAATAATTAGTATCCTTTGTATCTTTATTGATTGTAAGAACCTTTGGCTTTTACAATATCTTTTATATTCCCATCTGCAGTTCTATTTCTAGACAGCATATGACTTAGGTTCCAGTACACACAAAAGGGAATCGGCGTATGCCTCAGAACCGTTTCTGCTATTTCATCCGTTAGTTCACCTAAAAGTTTCCATGTTTCAATAACTTCATCGTTTTCCCCAGCGACAAAAATACAAGAGTCTGTATCCCGCAGTACAATGCCCTTTGTTTGACTTTGTTAAGGAGCTCGTATAATTTTATACGTGTATATGCAGTTGTGAACGATGCGATAGGAATATTTGTAACAGTTGAGTGCGTTCGGCTAGTGGCATTTTTGAACAACTGTTACAACATTATTCCAGGCCTATTGAATACGCTAGTGACTCATTGCGCATTGATTGATTAGTTCCCATACTTCTATATCAGTACATACTACATCGCCTCTTGTAGGCGTATTTTGTGCAAATTTCCCCCAAAAGAGAATTGAGACATAATTTTGCAAAGAACCGCATCCCAGGGTTTTCTTGATATTGTTAATACTCAAGTTCGAACCTTCCTTTTCTTTCTGAAAAGGACGGACAAACTCTTTAAGTTTCCTCGTAAGCAGGGATCGTCTTTCGTGAATATATTTGGTGGTTCCTGATGCCTTCTGTTTTTATTTTAAGAAGTGGTTCACATTTCCTTCAAATAATTCCTTCTTAAACGACCAAACTTCAAAAATTTATTATTCGTACCCCCAATCTCTTAATGCTAACTGAATTTCAGATGTTGTGTATACACCTTCAATAAGCACGTTATTCTTTTCATGATTTGCATTTCGCAACAATTTACCAACATCATTGGTGGACCAGCTTCTCATTATTTTGGGGCTCGTTTAGTGGGGGACGGGGATGTATAAGTCTTGAGGAGGAAGAATCCTAATAATGTAAGCTGTACCGAAATATTTATTCATTGATACCCTTCTTAAATGATTCAATGTCAGGTTACTTTATCACCTATTAGTTTTTCAGGGGGTCCACAGGGATACTTCATTCGGTTCTGAACAATAAGGGTAAAGCGAGTGTATAGTCTAAAATACATGATCTTCTGCCCTTTAGTTGGGGGGTAGTAATGTACGAAATAGGTTCCAGTGCGCCCCAAAACAATGAATTATCTATTATGAGTCTGTTGTTACAACACATTGCTTAAAGACGTGAATAATTAGTCAAAATGGTGATATTTGGCTTCATCGGGTATTGATCGGATCTTGAAATGATTTGTGTCTTTTTTTGACACCTTCCATTCACAATTCCCACACGACTAACTACATTAAACCCGGGCTTCTTTTATACCTATTCTTCTTTTGCACGGTAAGAATATGTAGGCGATTCACAGGCCGAAACGTTATGCAACATCCCTTTTCCTTTATTGCAATTCTTGTATGCATAGCCATGGCAACACCAATGTATAGGAACGCAGTTTTTTCACTCCTACATAACCAACCGTCAGGGTAATAAGCCAACTTGTTCTTATTTTAAACCTTTCTTCGCCACCGTTGACGAGCATGCTTATGGTCTTTATATTGGTTTCAATTTTTCTTTGAACAGAAGCCAGCGAAAATTGCTTGCGTAGGTGAAAGGTTTAGGGTTCTCTCGACCTGGAATAGTAATTTTTTCCTCAGGCATAAACATTTATAAGGTAAAGCATAAAAAATTGCAATTGTATGTGTTGTTATCTAGACAATCTATATCAAATTCTTTTAATGAACTACTTCTGAACTTTTCAAAGCGTTTACTTAGTATTTTAATTTCTTTAACACAGTACTTTCTTTTTCACATCTTCAAAAATATTTGTATCTTTTCGTGTTTACTTATTAAGTACGCATTAATTTTTAGATTCTCATCTGTTGACATTTTATCTACTTTGAAGGAATTTCTTATCAGGAATAGGTCCTTTATAATTCAATGTATCTTCATTTAAAAATGTATTAGGGAAGAAACCCTTTGGAATTGTCCTTTTCACTAACACCCATGCACTAGCATGCTTTCAATTGCACAATGGGTGTGAAAAAAGCAATATTTATATGTTTAAAATTTTGTATAGTTAAAATCCCAATTGGAAAATTATTTTTTTTAACCTCTTTTTAAGATTTCTACTCGTGTTTCTCTTTTTTCACATCGCTGCGTCAGTAATGATGCATTACGAACTGACTTGACATCAAATTTTCCGCCATTATGTGCAGGCAACAAAATTACTTTTAAATACTTTAGGATTTTTCTCTTGAAAACTCCAATCAGGGAAGTCTATAAATTTGATTTAACAAAGGGTTTTTCGGGCTCTATTTTAAATGTTCTTGCTTTGACCACAATGTGAGCATACCTGCTCAGCCCCTTCCCTTATCTGTACAACATTTCGCATATCATCTGACATACCAGTAAAAAAGGACGCAATTCTATTATTCTCTTCCTTTATAAAATTTCTTTAGTTTATTTTAAAGATTGTATGTTACATCAGAGTAATTTGATTACTTATTCCCCAGTAATCTTTCTTTCTTTATTAATTTCTTTTCATGTAGCATTAATATGTATTTCGTCTTTTAATGCTTCATTAATGGTACTGCATGTTTTGGCAATAAGCTTTTGGGTGCATCGGGTTTGAAATTACCGTAAACGATCAGCATTTAATTTGCACAAGGCAGAGTTTGCACAAATCTTAATTTTCTGGCACGTATTATTTATCTTTTTTGATGTTTTTTTAAAACAAAATCGCATTAAAATCACGATTACTATTCACGACATTCATGGGAATATACCATCGTGATCAAATGAGCCTTGACACTTATCGTATAGACATTGTCTACATATATAATGTTCACAGTCTAATTTAATGTGCTATATTATTACTGTTGAAAGTGTTGTAGCAGTATGTGCAAAAGATACCGTTCATATTTACGCCTTATGCTTTTTTGGTATTCTCAAAACCACATAACTTTAGCTTATCTTCTTTTATAGCATAGTAATGATTTTCCCTTGCCCCATCATGGCCTATAATGTATAAAGGGTCATTTCTGCTCGTTAGATGGATTATAAAGTATTTTTTACTCCATTACCTCAGGACCGAATCGACAATCGGCATTTTTCGACATTCTTCGATTTTTTCCCAAAAAAAGTAGTTACTAATGGAAAGCATTTCCTGTATTTCCATACCACTTTTTAGCTAAGCTTCTGGCCTCATTCTCTTTGTTGTACGATAATGAATATTTCTTTTGACTTTTACACATTCTTCTCCGCTATTTTTTCCTAAACCACCCCCCCCCCCCCGCTCCCCCCCACCCCCCCGGGCCTCATAGCCCCTCGCCACCTCCCGTCCCCCACCCTCCCCCCCTTGCAGCAACTTTTTGAGCGCAACTTACCAGCGCCCCTTTTCCCTAGGGGGTGAACCGAGTTACTAATGTTAGGAAATGTTTTGGACTTTAAAGATTTGGTTGGTCGAACGGGCATCGGTTTCAACAGGTCAATTCGCCCTTTTGCCTTTAGCTAACAAGAAACAAACCGGTCGGCTCTACTTTGAATTGGTAAAAAAGATGCCTTATCACCGGACTGGGAATGATCCTCAAAGCGGTCCTCAATTCATCTCCTTTTTCCACTCCCTATTGTCCCAGACCTGACTGAAATTTACATAATTATTTCCGGGTCAGAATGCTGCCATTCCGCCAGTTGAAGTATACCCCCCCTTCTCGTGTACCTATCCGTACCAAGTTCTTGATTATACAGCAGTCTTATGCTTCTTTACACCAATTCACCGCCGTTCCGTCTTCTTGGTCCAATTGGAAAAAATTATTCATCAATAACCAACATTTATAATTACCTCATCAACTTTTTAAGTTTCTTTTACAAGGATGTGGGCGTTTAATGTCTGTTATAGTGGTCTTCTTATTAGCAGCATTCATCATCGTAGAGCCAGCCTGGAATAAATAGTCATTATTGTTTATATGATACCCATAGACAATTAAAATCAAGGTTTTCAAAACCATTTTAGGTCATTAGTCAGTGATAATTTAGTTTAAAATAGTATTTTCATTACATATAATTAAATATATTTATCCACACAACAACAACAAACATACCATTATTTTTAAGAAAGGGTGCGATGATAACGACAGGATGAACGCTTTTTACTCAAATGGATAGATGGAACTATAAAATTGTTTCTGGAAAAAAATAAATTTTTTTAGTTATGCGATATATTCATTTCCCTTACTTTCTTTAATCTATGCATGTAATTAATTACTTTACGTGTCATTAATTATTGATTAGATGTATTACAATGATATTTTTTAAATAAATAAAAAAAAAACTTACTTCGGTTGGATAAGTAATGATTTGGAAAAATCCTCGTGTTGTTAGATTATAAGACTTGGATGATGATACAACCAGGATCCAACGAAAAGATGCCTTAAAAGTGTTGATCGTAAAGCTCTATATGAATGGCCATCGGAGTGAGTTAAGAGTACGCCACCCTTTAATATGACTCTGCACCCAAAATCTAACAGTTTGTTTTGCAAAATACCTCTGTAGATGCACTGTGCAACCTACCAGTTTGGTTTTAATTAAATATAATAAGTTATTCATTCGTTTATGCCAGAGGATATAGCATAAAATCATTTTCATGGTTTCGAGTTGATATTTTCTGAAAGGGGGCGGAGTCTAAAAAGAGATAGTTAAAAAATATTCCAGGTTTTACTATTGCTATAATGTTGGTCAGTGTATGTGGTTTGGGTGTGGGTCCTGGGACTGTGTGTATGTGTGTGTGTGTTGTGTCTGTTGTTAGTTCATTACACAAGTTAGGTCAGGATACGTTAAATCTTTGCCTAATATTTACTGTGTTAAATGTACAAAATTAGGCATTGATGTTAGAGAGTATGTTTGAAAAACAGTGTGAATAGGGTGAGTTTTGTTGTCATGTAATGTTTAAGGGTTACTTTCCCAAGTTTATTTTCTCTCCGGAGCTGGGAGCTTTCCGGAGTATACTCGTCGCGCAGCAGTTACCCGCCCATGTTCGCTTAGAACTCTGTTATAGTTATAAATGAAGTGGTTTGTTGTACAATTGCTGTCCATGTAGATATTACACAGATCGAGTAAATACATAAGGGGGGGGATGACATTTACGGATCATTGGAAGTTGTCTATGACGTTCTGGCTCACTTCAGTGCTTGGTTAGGTGTTGATGTGGGGGAGGCGGGGAACGATTTGACCTTGAAATATCACCCTTTCATTTTTTCGCCTTCCTCCTTCGCCTTGGCCATCTTGTCAGTGGCTGGCTTCAGTTCCGATATGGTAGGAGTTACATTCTATGTATGCTCGGTGGTAGGTCTAAACCAAAACTCTAGAATAAAATAAAAGCTGCATTAATGTACACTATCTAATAAACTTATTTAAGCTTGTAGTGTCACTAGCATTTACCTCAGCTATAGCTTTTGCTTTTTAGTGTTAAGGCTCGTAATTGTGTTAATGCTTTTCTATATATAGATTATGACGAGCCATAGTGTGTTCATTGTTGTTGGGTGTTTGGCCAAGAATCATGAGCGATTGGGTCTATGTAATCTTTAGTTGATCATTGAGGCACAGTCTGAAAAGGGGCTCATGTGGCTTTTTTACTTGCTTCGTGTAATACTGTCAATGTGTTTCAATGTAATCGCTGATATTTTCGGTACGATGGTACGTTCGTCAAGGAATGATGAGTTTTGTGGAATATTCTGCAATAATGGCAATATTATATATAAACGCTCGCGGCTGTCAGGTGTACGATTAAGTTAAATATGGTTAGGATGTATGCTTCGCAAAGTAAATAGGGCCCCACGTTTTGCATGTAATGTTGGTTTCTTTACTGTTTAAGTGTGTCGGGTGGGACTTTTGTTTAATGTTAACAGTATTCAGTTGTAAGTTGTTAGGTTCTGTCTTTGTATATTTATATTTCTAGTTCAGATGATGCATGTTAGCTTTATTATGGAAACATCCCTTATGTTACACTACGCGACCATAGTTCGTCCACTGTAGAATCTAGTATGCAGATTGCTAGCACAGTGTTTCGTGTGTATGTAAGTAATATATACTTTTTGGTTGCTCGGTGTTAGTACAATATATATGATTATGTGAAATGCCAAAATTGCCATGGATACTTAATGTTAGTAAGATAATGTTTATGTTGTAAGAACCCAAAAAGGGAACCATGCCATAGCGGCAAGATAAAATACAGAAGTAGATGCACAAATCGGATCATGCGATATAATACGGATGACAGTTGTGATGACCTGATTCAAACGATTTAGAAGAAAAGATATCGAGCAATAGATTCATAACATCACATGTTAATTTATTTTGTGTTATTTTACAAAAGTAAATCAATTGTAATAATGATAAATTGTAATAATTAATAATAATAGATTAAAGGTATAGGTGTATTATATATATATATAGTATAGTGTGAGGTGATATTAGATTTACTTTGAATTTAAACAAATAACTCCACATCAGTATCACCTATTATTTATGATTAAATAATCATATAGTATTAAATTTTTAACTCGTTATAATAAATCAATTTATGAGGTGGCAACAAGATCGCGTTGGCTCCGATTTCACTATATGAAGATACTTAATTACTGAAAACGGGATGTTTATGAACCTCACGAGTACCTCTAATTACATTATATTGTAAGGAGAAAGAAATCGATAGTTTATATGATTTTAGCCCGATCGTGATTAGCAATTAATATTTCGGATCCGAAATAAAATATATATATATATAATAAAAAATAATAATATAATATATTTAATAAATAATATTAAAATTTATTCTATATAATAATATATTATAATATATAAGTAATTAATAAAAATATACTTATATATATATATTATAAAATACTCATAAATATATATTTTAAAACATATATAATAGTAAAATATATAAAGTAATATATATTAATATTATATCAGTTGGGCAACGGCTCAGTAGATAACCTTTAAAACATGGAGGAAGACACTTCCTCAAAATAATAATATAAATAATAAATATATTAAATATTTAAATAGCTAATTCTCAAAGAGATTGTATTTATTACTAAATCTAAAATAATAAAACTTATGATATATATTATTTATTATAAAAAATAAAGTTCGTAATAAATGTTTTTAAATATATATATAATATAAAATATATAAATATATAATATATTTATAATAAAATATAAGCTTAAAATAATAAATATATATAATAATAATATAATATAATAATATATATTTATAAACAAAAATATATATATAATTATATAATAGTATTAATATTATAATATATATAAATGTATATATATAATAATAAAATCTATATTATATTACCTATAAAATAAATATATTATATATAATATAGTATAATATAATAGTTCGAATTTAAAATAAATAAAGTATATAAATATATATTTATTATATAAACCAGTGAAATTTCTTTCAATCTTATTGTCTGCATGAGCGTCAACGGAGAGGAGGAGAAAATAATAAATAAATAAAGATTTTACAGTAAATTTTTCTTTTAAGCTGACAATTTCCTTTCTTGACTGTAAAAACCATTAGTATTAAAAAGACTTTAATAAATTAATAATTATTTACACATAAACAGAAACTTGTCATATCTCCATAATCAATAACTTAAAATGTAATCATAGCAAGCTAAAATCACATGGAAAATCTAGAAGACAAAACTAAATACATTATTTCAAATACATTGGAAACAAAAATAAATAGACCAGTGGTATAGTCTAGTGTCACAGATACTCAAATTAATAAATATTCATTAGTATATAAAATATAATAAATATATATATATATAAAATAATATTATAAATATAATAAATAATATTTATATAATATAATATAATATAATAAAGTGGTATAAAATAAAACTACATAATATATAAATAATAGTATTATAATATATAATATAAAATATATTAATATTGTGATATTATATAAATATATAAATATAATACTTTAAATAAGCATAAATTTATAAATATAATATTATAGTAGTATATAAACTAATAGTTAATAAAAGTCATTTCGCTTCATAACTATATAGAAAAAAATTATTAATATATGTAAGTTAACGTTTATATAAATAAATATTTGATGAATATTTTGATAAAAATAAGAAATGTTTATTATAAGTATCCTATATTATACTAATATACGTGATTTATGTACTAAAATAAATAGCTGAATTACTTATAATACTATGTTATGCATATATTTTGAAAGCCGTGCTCATGATCCTCTTATTGTCTGTGTGTTCAAACGCGAGAGGTTATTTATTGAACTATAGTAAATAAAGATTTTCGCAATAGTTTTATATTATACATGACAATTTCCTTCTTGACTGTAACAAACCATTAGTATTAAAAAAGACTTTAGACTCGCAGTATTCAATATATTAATGATTTAACATACAGAGACACTTGGTTACCAATCTCACTAGTATATCAATATTATTTAAATTTTAGTATAAGAGTCTATTATAATACACATGGAAAACTCCGGGAATGATGCAAAATTCTAAAATCACTATATTGTTTCACAATCTGTGACAACAAAAAATAAACCACGGGTTCTCCAGCCGTTCACGCGACGCTCAATGAGTACACATTTTTCAAACTTAACCTTGAAGACACCTATACAGAGTTGTTAATTGACCCTAGACACCTTTGACATATCGCTAACCCGCATTCTTGCTCTTGATTTAATAACTTTCCTTCGCAAAATTATAGTACACTCAGACAATAGTCTATTACCTCGATCCACCGAATTCGCTTACCACATACTTCTCCTACCTTAACTATATTTCCATATCACTACCCGAGAGTGATAGCGTTTCCTCCCTTTCCTCCTTCCTATTCATGTTTTCTAGTTTCTACCATATACCCTGCCCGTGCTCTCTGCGTGTCACCATTTTATACTCCTTGGTTTTCAGGATGTTCACTTAATTTCCTTACTCCTCCTTTACACTCCTCTGCTCGCTATTATGTGGCTGTGATATCGCCAAAACAACCTTGGTGCAAAATCAGTACTCACTATTCATCTGTAGACTCTTATCCATATTCTCCTCATTCACCATATAACCTCTACGTCTTTTTGGTTAACTCTTAAGTGTAGTTATATGGACGCACACACACTCTCCTTCGCGCATCATGAGCGAGGATTGGCTAGTTCTACCTTGCAGTTTAGGAGGTTTCAAACCCCTAGTCGGCAGTTGACAGGGTAGACTCACACAGAAAAACCAAGCCTACTAAACACATACTTGCAAAAACCTTTATCGGTCTCGCGACTTAGACTCCGTTGGCTCCCGCATGTATCCCGCCCAAATCTTGCGACTTTCTCCTGTTCGCCTTCTTACCCCCTTTGGGACAACTTCTCCCCGACTGGTCTCTGACAATTACTCGTGAACTCAATCTTTTAGCGGTTACTAATCTCTTCTCTCTCTCTCTTTCTCGCCCTTCTTATTATCTATAAATACGCTATTTTCTCTGGAAGTATTCTTTTCTCTTATGATGTCTATATCATTTTAATTTTTTATGTGGTAAGTGGCATAGACTAGTTCCCTCATACATTATTTAAAATAGTGAGGGGAAGGTTAGTAATACTAAGCAGAGAGAAACGTATAATTCTCTGTTCATCCGTAACTTTTAATATGAATTTAAATATATATATATACTAACTATACGTCATCATAATACTTCTTAATAGCACATCTGCCTTCATTATTATCTAAATAAAGTTCCATCACTCTCGATTTTAATATTTCTGTTTAATAAGGAAAAATAGTTTTCTTTATTCTCTGGTTTCAAACACTAGTGTTTTATTGCAAAAGGTCAGGGCAGACGTCTACTGCTTAAGAGAGTGTATGGTCGCCCAATATTTGGGAGTGCTGCTTAAGGGGCTAATGGCACGTGTTCCGACCAGTAGGAGGCTTCGTGTGAAAAGATTGCTCAAATTAGACAAGGTGACTAAGAATAAGTTACGTTTTACGGTGTCGACAATGACAAACCAGACGTGTCTTCGAACTAGCGTTGATCTATATATTAATGTTACTTGTCGAGAGCGCACACAAATACTCAGAATAATTCCTCAAATCAATGATCCTTATGAAAAAAAGTTCGCTATAACACGAAAATAAATGATCTTAATGTAAAAATAGCGTTCTTGTATAACACTTTAAACATTATTTTAATTAGTTAAGCATTAAATAAATAGCTAGTTACTTTGTAATTATTTTATTAACATCTAGGTTAGCTCTTTTTCATTTTATTGTGCGTAGAGGAGAGCCTGACCTACGTGTTGCTGTGTCTCCTGGAAGAGACCGCGCAGTCTGGACTATATATATATATACTATATATTATATTAATGTACATAATTACTTACTACGTAATATTAAATATTTCCACTGAAATAGTTATTAAAATTATATAATTAGTAAAATTAATTTATCTTTATCGTTACATTTTTTTCATTTAGTTGTAAATTTGCCAACCATGAGCTATAACGTATATATAGTAATAATAAGGTACTCATCATGTAATATTTAATAGAATATATCTCAGATTATTTATTAAGCTGTGGTATAATGGATAATGATCTCTCACTCTGATACATACTCCGATAAATTATCTATAGCATATTATGTTAGTAATAATTTATACTCACTGACCCTGCTTAATCCTCTCTCATCACACCTGAAATGCGTTAAACTTCCTAGTATATGCTACACGAAAGCATATTTTTGGTTGGGTTTCCGGGAGGGAAACCTGTTCTGAGGAACCTATTCGCAATTTGGCATATAGAAAAGATACTCCCCCCTTTGGGGGGCTCCAACCCCACTTCTGGCGGCTAAGAATCCTAATTTGAACGATATACAGGCCAATGCTGGGCAAATGCAAACTTCTCCGTCGACATGTGTTTAAACTCGTGATCATTGATTGACCTGATTCGTTTTTGGTTCTTTCTGTCCCCAATTCTTACGTCTAATAGTCATGATCTAATATACTTCCGGTCTCACCGACCTTGTATAAATAAGGTACTAATTGTTTTGGTCATGAGCACACATATCGTGAGTGAGTTTTACTCCATTATACAGACTTGCTTGGAGGCATACGAACACATTTTTCTATTTAACAAAAGTCAAATTATAACGTAATTGTAAAAAATGCGATTATAAATAGCTCTTAAAATATCTTGTTCAAAAAAATGTAAGTAACAAAGTCTTTTAAGACTTTGTGCATAAGCGCTAAACGTAAAACTTAGTCCTTTAGACACCAAACTCTCATTAGTTTATTAAATTTATTTCTTTTCCATTGTTTCAACTTTCTCACCAATAAATCAATTCACTGAACTTAAACATGCTTTATAATCTTTTTTTAAGCGCCTTATGAACCCGCGCGGCTACTTTTCTTCGCCCTCATGCGTAGACGATGGCTACGTTTATAGTCTTTCGATCAGGAGGGCTAGAATTATGAACACAAAATTGACTTTCTCGGCTATACATCTACGTCACATGCATAAGTGGTGGATATGAGCCTACCCTTTTTTTTTTTTTTTATTTTTTACTTCTTTCTCACAATTTTTCAATATTTATAATATGAAATAATGTTCCGTCCAAGTAATCAAAGATGTATAATTAAAAGGCTTAAGTTTTGATATCGTTATTATTCAATGTTAGTTTCTTTACCTTTGATAAGCAAAGAAGCTATAGATGCGGTACATGAATGTTATCAATTTTGTTGTTGCATTATCTGAGAAGGCTCAGGAAAAAGGTATTAATAGCTGCTGTTTACCATGAAAGCATTTCCGAGTGCTAGACCCGTGTGTATTACAAAATAGACTCGGAACGCTTTCGACACTGAAAATAAATTACATTAACTCAATCAGTATAGAGATACAGGTAAATATTGTGAAGTACTACTAGGAAATACGGACGAAGCGCTGCCACGTGTTACGGATTCAGTGCTGAACCATTGAAAACAAATTTTCATAAACAAAATTATAAGCACAGTAGAACTGTAATGATAAATTTATCCTAAGTACCAACTTAATAATATTAAAAAAGTTCTCATATATTAAATAAACTTTATTGCTAAGCCATTTATCCTTCATCATGTTTGTAAAGAAATTTTGTTTTGTAAAATAACAAAGTTAATTCCTATCCTGCGAGCCTATCCGCCTGCTGTTACTTAATCTCCGAAATTAGTCGATTTTACCAAATCGGCGAGCGTGCACTTCGAGACCATCGCTTGCTCGTCTTCCTCCTCACAATGACGGTATCTAGGAAGGTGCGCAGAGCGGGAGCGTCTATTGGTAAGAGCGATGCATGATGTCGGTCCTGATGATCCCACTCGCCGGCGTTGGCGAAAACACGAGTAGGAGGCTACTGAGTAACACCAGCTAAATGATAAACTATAGCACGAACGTCCTAAGTCTCATAAGTAGCAAGACGCATGGCCAACAGACAGGCACCATCTAGAGGGATACTTTCTTGGAACAGGCTTGATAAGCGCACATTAGAACAAGGCACCCAACCCCATTTATACCTTTAAGTTTTTCAGAAAAGTTAATTAGGGGTGGAAAACATAAATAGGCTCGATCTAACGTTAAATCTAAAATCCTTGATTAATAAATAATTATATCCACCTCTAATTATTTTTCTAATATAACTATATGGAATTATATATTAACAGGCCCTATGATACGTGAACTAAAAGATCACCCTAATACCAGCCTAAATAGCATATCTTGTCGTATAAATGTTTAGTGAGGTTCTGTTCCTTTATATGTGACCTATCGTAATATAATATATGTGAATAGCTAAACTATATAATATATCAATAATACCTCCTCATTTACATATATATATCTCCGAGGTAAATTGCGCCCTGCCTGTTACTTGTACTTTTACTCATAACAGTCCCTAAGTGACGTGCCGTATTTTTGGATAAATAACAAACCCCCTTTTTTTTTCTTTTTCTTTGTCTTCTTTTCTTTTACCCTTTCAAGATGTTAAGCCAGAGCGTTACCCTATAAACCCATCCCGATGAGTCTTACAATGCGTGCCAATCATCTGCCAGGGTTGCCACCTTAAAGCTTCTCGACTTTCCAAGTAGGAGTGAATGTCATGAGTCGTTGGTAGCATCCTCAACCTCCATGACGATCTCCCCGCATCCACACTCGGGTCCTAGAGTTTTAATCACCTGGTGGCGGGTAGATATCTTTCACCCGAAGGAGCAAATAGCCTACAGAGATTTTGGCCTGTAATGTGCTTTTACTAGTTCTCAGTATTTGTCAACAAACTCTCTCTAAGTGAGGGCTTTTATGCCAATCTCCTTACCCTTTTAGATGTTTAGCCATAACGAGTAGTCCGTTACCCCTATCAACTCATCATGCATGACGACTAAAGCGCAGAATGCTGCCCATGGTATCTCACTTCGAAGCTTTGGCTCTCTCAGAGGTAGGAGCTGAAGGCATTGTTCGTCTGAGCTCTAACCTCCAGACAGATCTTCCGCGCTCACACTTCGGAGTCAGACAGCGTAAATACTATGCGCGATAAATTTTAATGGGAGCCTCAAAATAACTATACATGGACACAATTCTGGCATACTCTTACATCGAGCTTTTTATTTGTATTATTTCAATAAAGCTGCCCTATATCGGCTTTGAACATTACCCTTTTTAGGATGTTTAAAACTTTCACGGACTTTTTTTTGCATATATAATTACCAAATAAAACGCACGATCTATAACGATCTGCCAACAATTGTACTGTGCTAATGATACTACCGTATTTAGCTCTCCCAGTTTTTCTTCAATAAATCTATCACCAATGTTTTAGTTCCCATTCTGTCCTTCCCGTCCGACTGATAGTGGCGGCGAGACTCTGTCACTGGACATCGGATCTCAGATCGCAATCAGAAGACATGGCTTCGTATCTCTTGCGAAAGTGCTAAGAGCATCTACAAGATAATAGTCACTCGTGGGAGATATTTGCCTATTCTCAGCTCTATCGTGGTTAAGTGGGTTAACGTCTACCTTGAGGTCTTAACATCCTACCAGGTAAGGTTGAAACCCCATCTTAGAGGTCTTTTTGTACAAAAAACTATACAAATATAATAGAGCCACACGTATTTAAGTGCCAACAAATGTCTGAGTGTATAAACCTATTTAAGCCTCACCTCAGTTAACCCATCATGTTTAACACACGAAGTTCGTTACCTCCTCGTGACCCGCCAGTTCAGTGAGCGAGGAGCGATGATCTAGGTCTCCGGACGGTTATTTAGTAATAGTTCACACATCTCCCCTTGACGATTCTCTTATGGATAGCAAAGGCTTTTCTGACGTGGAAACAAACGCAAAGCGATTTCCTCTATCTAGCTATCGTCCGTTAAGCCTGCAGCATTACGCTCTCACATAGCTCTTAAACACTCCACTATATGACGAAATGCGTTGAGCGGATTCTCACATGAATCCCATACTAGGCACTTTTTTGATAATTTCAATACATATAATATTAATTATATATATTCATATTAATAATAATTACATATTATTAATATAAACTTCTAATTATCAAGTAACTTAAGTATATTTACTATATATATATAATAATATATAACAGTTATATATATATATAATACTGCTTTCCTTCCTTGCACACACTCAATAACTTACTACACCTAGGAACTGTCCTCACTCAAACCATAACCATTATATTTACTATTCATCTTAACGTTTATTATACTTATTCAATAAGATTCCATATCCTACTACACACGACTGTCAAAGTTGTGTAAGTAACCTACGTAAACCTGCTTGCATCTTCAAATCTCTTTTGTAACACTAAAAACGGATCCTCTCAAACTCTCATTACTTTTTACTGCGAAGTTAACTTTTATCGAGTATCAGGAGCTATAAACGACCTACTTTTTCAAACCAAGTAACGAATGCCCGTAGTGCCCACTATTACGAAATAACAACCTCCCAGACCTTTACAAAACGTTTTATTAATTCGAAATGAGAAAAACAATAAAAACGGGTCAAAAGTTTTCTACTATTCCCTCCAAATCAAACACAGACTAACTGACTTCGACTTTAGTCCGGTTATGTATTCTACTATCATTTTAATGAATCCCTTTGGAAAAAACCACCAGCCTCAAGAAATGGACCAGCTTTTAAACAAAACAACTCACATATCCTTCCTTAAATGTTTCATCTGGGTCACTTTCAAATATAGTTACGCTGCACTCGACGGAGCTTCATTTATCACCCTCATCCTATTTTGTCTTTGCATCATAAGATTTCGTATAAGGAATATATTTGCTCATGAATTTCAGAGCAAATATAGGTTCATGAATGAAAATCCTATGAGTAGCGTTATAATCCACTCAACCCCGCTCGACTCGTTCAACATGTAACTCTGTTGTTGAGTTGCTAATGGTGATTTCGTTTCTTCATCAATCTACACTACAAACCGTCGAACTGCCTCTAGCTTATTCTATACACCATTAATACTAAAGTTTACTCCATTTATTGCTGATACAACACGATCTTTCAATCTCTGAGTGCGTTTTCAAGTCTCAAATTTTTTTTCTGTCCGACTCCCTAAACTCCAACTATTATTGCTCTACCTCTTGGGTTTTCTTCCATTCTCTCACTGTTACAAAATACTCTGTTGAAAGTTTTAAAACAATTATCCTCTTCTTACTCTCCCCATCCTCCCCCCACCACACTTCCTTTTAATAATATCCCCTATTATTAATTCATTATGTAATCAGCCTAGCACCCACTCGAAGAATGAGAATCCATATTTTGCACTATTAAACCCCTAAAATGCTTCATAATAATTTTAATTTTAATAAAGTTCCTTATTATGGGGTATGTTACATAAATATATAGGAAAATAACATCGTAAAATAGAACAATATAATACTTTAATATTCTCTAGTATATTTAAATAGTAAATCTTCTCTTTTCTTTTTATTCCGTAACAAAAAATATTACGACAAATAGACCTTTTTCTCAAAAGTCCTCTCTAAATAAAACTGATATGTAAGCAGAATACCTATGAATCCCACACATCCTTCTACCACTTCTTACACGCACTTTGTTCTTCACCAATTCAGTTGAATAGTCCAGTCTCAGTTTTTACAACCATCTCCGACAGCAAGACGCATAATAATTTTGTTAACCGCGCCTTTCGCGATCTCTCTTTAATTTTCATGCTTTCTCTTCAATGGTCATTCAATATTTATTCTTTTTCTAAATTTCAACTGTCATAATGAATACTATAGCGACTTATCATTCACCACCATTTCTCAGCAGAAGGACCCCATGTGGTATACCTCTGTGGTACCCTACAAATCCGGCTTGTTAAAGAATCCAAACTGGTAGCGCTGTCACTCATATTTCTCTATAACGCTATTTACACTCACTATTCCTGGAACATAGTTGACACTCTTTTAGAGAACAAGAGACTTGTAAGTGTATCTGGATTTACGCGGATTCCCGACCGGGCCAATGCGCCTGGAATTTTGCCCGGGCCGAGGGACTGCTCTCATATAGCTCTGACCCTCCGGAGCCGGTGGCCGGGGGCCCGCTCTGGCTCAGCGCCAGCAAGCCTGTTGGGCACCAGGAGTCTAGATATATTACTATAAGGAATCGTAAGTCCAACACAACATCCTGGAAATCTCTTTTAAAAACACTTTAGAGCCATGAACAATCAAATTATATCTTCATTAGATTCACATTTAATAATTCTCTAAATACTAAGAAGTGAAATTATACATTCCAAATTCATCTCAAATAAATACTTTCGAAAAATTAAAACTTTACACGGATATAAGTAATTGATTTCAGAAAGGAAAAAGGATTTTGTAAATTTTAACTATAATTTACTTTCAACTTATTACTAGACTTCTCATTCTGGGCTAAATGATCGTGTGCTGTGATTTTGACTAATTAATTGAATAATATACCTTATTGCCTAAATATAATATAAATTACCTATTAATTTCTATATCTTTATCGCGAATATCCTAATAAACCCACACATATACATATATTCACTTATTTATATATATATACTTTATTTATCATGTTTCCTGTACCTATAAATAATATTAAACTAAATTATACAGTACATATGTAATGTTCCTGAAATATTTTTATGTAAATTTTACTACATTAATGCATAATATAACAGTACGCTATTAATATATATGAATAATTAATTTAATCATTATATATTATAATATTAACTTCTGCTATATATTAAAATTATTTAATATATATATCAGATATAGTAAATAACAAGGATATAAGTAAATATATTCATTACATCAGTGATGGAGATTTGTTATTATGGGTATATAATTTTAATTTTTTAATAGTAAAAGTAGTTGATGCGCAGTAGATGTAGTAGTAGGAAGTTATAGTAGTTATAATATGAAAAACTATTTTTATTACAGGTATAATAAAAACAACAATTTAACAATTTACCTTTGACCATAATTAAACTTAATTTAACTTGTAAACTGGAATTTTTTTTTTTTTTTTAAATTTTTTAATATATTAAAAACAACTTGTCATTTAATGAATATTAAAATAAACTTCTCCGAATATTAAAGGTTTAAAAGCAATGAATGACAATATGAGTCTTTAATATACTAAATTGTATAAACTCATACTTAAGTGACCTAGCTATAAAGATCCATAACGAACCCTTTTTTTTTTAGAATGCAAATCGACATTTTTTCAGTCACCAATAATATAGTAACGACAACGCTCAGACCTCTTCAGCAAGGGACTGGATTTCTTTCTTGATCGGTATTTAATCCACAGGTCAAGTGTGTTCTTTACAGTTTTGTGTTCTGCTAATCTGTTATCTATGGTTGTTTGGTTCGAAATATATTGATTGTTCAGATATTCAATTTGCGATAAGAATTCTATCTTTGAATTTATACCTGGTCGTTTATTTTAAAAATTGTTTATCGTTTTAAAAATATGAGCAATAATATAAATTATAAGGTAATTTGCTCCTGATGGTTTGCTTTGTGCACAAGGTTCTGATATTTTTCTGATCATCTTTTATATTGTTGATGATTGAATAGAATGGCCTGTTAACTCTCTCATGACTTGTTCAAAGCTAGAATATCTTTATTGCTGCTCTTGTTCATAGAGTTCTATTTGTGGTGTATTGTTGAATATTTGATTTCTTCTTTGCAAATCTCATGGGTTGCACTGTATATAAGTGTTTTCTTTAGTCAAGCGATTATCATGCGGGCAACTCTTTGATTATTTCTATAGCCTAGCTCTCTTCTGACGCGTAGATGATCTATTCCTTTCTCAGTTTTCGTTTTGGCCTTTGAGGTATTTTTGAGGAATGTTTTTAAAGATCGTGTCATCGTCTATTTATATGATGGAAATGAGCAGTGTCTATTATTTCTCGCTAATATCACATTGTTTTAACGGGAATGCTATAATGGTTAAATGAGGGAGATTGGTATGAAGAAGGAACGCCGTGCTCTGCTATATTTTCTGGGCAGAAGTGCGTCTATAGATAACCTCTTGTTGCCTTGAGATAAACTGTCTGTTCGAGTGAGATGTAAAAATTCTTCATGCTGGATAGTGTTAACATCGATTAGAACAGTTTATTGTGGGATGTGGATTAAGTTTCTATGGTGGACAATCGCAAGAGGTAGGTAGAGCGCCATATACGAAAGGCGACGGGAGAAATATGGAGTATTGTACTCAGAACAGCTAATTATTAGTGTTTATTGCGGACTGAATAATATATAAGATAGCCAATGTTATTATAGTTTTGCTTGGGTAATTGTTGTTTTCGATCTATATATATTATAAGTTTAAATCTTGCATGAGGTAGTTGTTATTCACAAGCTCAAATTAAGTGATCGCAGGAAGGCGCATTAGTAGTTGTTGGAGGCCATCTTACTCAAGCACTCTCTTTCGAAACTAATTAGTCTGGAAACCTGCAGGAGAAATCATAGAGTAATATATAGGTATCTTAGGAAATCATTTAGGTTGGTTTGTCCGTATGAGGTGAGGGAGGGAGACAAAAATTGTCATCTACATATCTAATCCATAAAACTTTATTGATTATTAATAATATGCTTGTGTATGGACATTTCCATGAGGTAAATATGATAAAAATTCTTGTTAGTCTACATATATATTTTACTGAGATCATGGGAGACAGTGGGGATATCCCAAGTGCACTACAGTGCAACGAGAGTTTTGTTTTGTCTACATACATTTTGCTATAAATATAATGACAGAAGTCTATATTTATGTAACTGAGGCAGATTGGCTCTTCTCGCCGGTGATTCATGATAGTGTGACTTAAATGAGATAAATAGCCTCATTTAATCTCTTCCTGAGAATATACAAACATAAGACTTCTCATTCTTAATGGTCAATATACCAGATCGCCTAGGCCTGAAGAGATCTAAAATCGTGCGTGTTGTCGGGGACTCTGAATAAATTAGAGCTTCCTATTATCACTACCATTAATAAAAAACTGTGCTTTTAATCAATGTTTTTAATTTTTGTGACATTTCAGTAATAAAGGACGAGGACTGCGAGTGATCGACAATAAGAGTATACAAATATATAAAAAACCTCCGCTCTCTTAAATGTATAGAAACCAAAAACAATATCTGGACATTTAGAATGCGCTATTCGCACGACGAAGATTTCATATTTGTAGTAAATAATGAGTGACAAATATATACGGCTTATTCTTTCTTACATTTATCATCTCGTACTATAATTCACTATAGTAAATCACACCCAACTCCATATGTGTGCCAGTCAACCGATATTCTCATAATACACTAAACACTTACGTATAATCTTATAATAACTACTAGAACAGAATCAAATAAGTATACTTATAACAGAACTACTCTAACATTCTAGCATTCTTTGTGAGGTCTGTTCTTCACATAAGATCTCATAACACAATACTCTACCAATCTATTCTCTTATAACTAATCATACTCTCTATGGCAAAATTATAAAATACTTTCTGACATAATGAAATGCTCGTGCAATAATATCGTCTATTATCCTATGAAGATATTAGCTCTCTTAATAATAATAAAATCTGATATCTAATATATAATACGTAATCATGTGTACTCCTCCAAAATCTATACTCTGTCTCGATACAAATTCGCGTAATAAGTGATTATAATCAACTACCTTTGGATTTCAACAATTATAGACTGCTCCCCAGCTATTGAGTAATTATATGTTAATCACACATAATATATATACATAGATGTTATTTTAGGATTATCGTCTATATTACCTTTTTGCATCAAATTTATATTTAAACAAACTCTCTCTCTCTCTGATATGAACTTGCTGATATTTCAATATTATGATTCTCACTTGTAACTCCTCTATTTTATATAGTAGTGATGAGAGGATTTTACAGAAACTGCTTGTAGGACTAACCCCTCGGTTACAAGTGATTTATTCGTCCACTCTGACAGTCGCTCCGTGGTTGGATGGATCAGCATAAAAATTGGCCGCAGAGTACATGGCTCGTGAGTCCGTTGGCGACGGGCCGTGAGTTCCCGCGTGGTCACTAAACAAAGTTGGAGTTCCTAGATCCGATGAAAGCGTAGCTGATGTGATCTGCTCGGCTCCACATAGAGTATTATATAGTATAAGAACGTAATAGATATAGAGTGAAGAGTATTATGTGAAGTAGAGCCATATATAAAGAGTATTATGCTATACAAATACCTAAAAGCAAAGTATTAGTTAATGCGTGTATACGAGAAGCCTGTGAACCTCTTACATATCCTTCATCATCATTCAATTAATTTCATATATTATTTCGACCAATTAAAATATCAGCGTATATATGTAATTTACTCTTTCTAGATTTCCTCTAGTGATAACCCGTACCTCTTGAACCTCATAGCATTTCGCCGATATAGTATTAAGCTATATGGTACCTAGCATAGTTAAATGCCAGCGCACTAAATACACATATACGATGATGTGATTAATTAACATACATATCCTATATGATATTATCACTACGGTGATACTTTAATGAAAGCTATTTTGTAATTATGTGGTCTTTTATGATAACTACTTATTTGAGTATCATCCTCTCCCGTAATAGCAAAAGAAAATCACTTACAAATAACAAGCGGAAAGAACGGGAATACATGTATATAATCTCGTGGTTATCGTACTATCTGGTCTCGCGGGCGTGAAGGTGTACAAATGTCCGGATACGTTCTATAAATATAGAAAATATGATAATAACACAACATCTATAAAATAGAGGAGTATATAACACGAATAGGAGAGCACTCTATAGCCAAAATATTCATTGCTGAGAGAATATCTCGCGCACATAAAAAAGATAAAGAAAATAGAGCATAAATATCAAGCGGAGAAAGGCTAAAAAAATTTGGAATCTGAGGTAATTCTACATAGGAAGAAGATGGTAGAAAAAATAAATAAAATAAAATTATTTAATAATTATGAGTAAATTTTTATTATAGAGGCCTATTATTAGAGACCTTTTATTGGTTACTCGTTAAGAATTAAGAATAAATAGACTTTGCTTTGTAATTTTTGCTTTTCTTTAACTGGTCGTATGCAGTAAAGGGAGTGAAATATACATGTTAAAACCGAGATGGCCAGGAGAGTACGAGAGAGGTCTCTCGCCTCCGGAACTTACGGGCGAGAGAGAGAAGAGAGAGAGAGATGAAGAGAGAAGACGAGAGAGAGAGAGAGAGAGAGGAGAGCAGAGCATAGAGAGGAGAGGAGAGAGAGGGAGAATTAGTTTTTTACCTTTTGGCCTGTAATAACGAGGATTGACAGTGCACACTCTCTGCACGAAGATTTGATTAGAGCTGTATATATAGAGGTAATTGAAAACCCCGTACACGTTTGTTATTGATGAATGTGTGCCGGACAAAAGGACTTGGAATCATGATCATAGAAGTAAAAAATGAAAATTAATTTATATAAAATTGTGGGTTTAAAATAATCAAATAAGCTTTATAAAATTATTAATGAAAAAATATAATAATAAATTGAACTTTTTTTTTGTTTTATTTTCTTAGACGCAATCGTATTTTAAGTTAATTACCAATTTAGTAACTTTTTTTTTTGTTTATCTTAGGTAGGATAGTGTAGATCCGACATATCGTGCGGTGTGGGAAATTATAGCAAGGTGTTTAGTAGTCTATAAATCATGGGTTAAGAGATAACATATTGCGCTTACAGTTGAAGTCATCAAAATACGAGAGATAAATGATAGAAAATATATTTTAGAGGTAGTGAGATGGACATTTGTGGCGCTAATTCATTAAGCGAACAGGAACGACGGTAGCGTGCGAGTGATATATTACGTACGGAGTTCTAGATAGACGCGAACGGATGATTTTTGATCGTGCGTATTATCGGAATTTCCAAGGTCAGTAGATACATTGAGTATATATGTAGGTTACAGTATAGAATGCGTGACCAGGATTTTAATTCAGAAACATAATGCATAAATATAATACAAAATTATTAAGTGTTTATTATATAGAGGTCTACGACTGAAGTGCGAGTTATTAAATAATGTTTAGAGATAAAACGATAATAAGATTAAGTACATATATAGATATAGTCTATAGAGCCTTAAGGATAGTAATTCATATATGAACAGAAGTGTCAGCGCTGACGTATGCTAAACACACGCACAGAGAAAAGCCTCCATAGTTAGCGCTAAGAGAAAATCAGTCCCATAGTGTCTAACGATATAATAATAGGTCATGGACTCATACGATTATTATTATAATATTAACATATATAAGATATATATATAGTAATATATATACATATGAATAACGAAGATCTGTTAGGATGTATAATAGATAGATATGCGATAACGATAGGGATCATGTAATGAGGTCTCCTATGCATCACGTGACTATGTAGGAGTAATGTGTAGAAGGGCTTGGAGGATGTGGATAAATATGATACGGTGCGCTGATGATCATGCTAGAGCACTAGACTAAATAGTAAGTAATAGGGTCGATCCGACGCCTCTGCCGGGCGAAGCATCAGTATGCTGATAACTGCACGTAACAAAAAATGTCAGAATGAACCAGCTACAGCGGAAAGAAAAATAAATGAGCATGTCTTTTGATTTTAGCAAGCAATTGCATTCATAGATGAAACTTAAAAAAAATTTATTTGATTTCTAAATATTTATTAATAAAGACCCCTTAAATACCGTGAGTTAGATATAATCTTAGATCTGGCAAGCGTACCGTGTGATTGACCTTGAATCCCTGCATTACTTCCACGAGAGCAAGAGTCTTGCCAAATAGTATCTCTTCAATTGTTACGGCTTTGAGAAAATGTTAATTTTTTTATTTCTATAATCTTTTAGGGGGGTCGACGGCGGACGTGAGGACAGAGGCCCCGTCGCCGCGTCGAAGGAAGAGAAGAGCCGTCGGACTCGCTGTCCGAAGTCGTTTCTTGTTTTTACTGCCCGTGGGATTATGCAGGATTTGTTATAAAAAAGAAAAAGTAAGTCAACAGATTATATAGTTGCGTACAGCGCGAGATGTGCGGGATTTGATAAGTAGCGATACGAGGCTCTCGGTATCGTCATATCTGGTCTCGTAAAATTCTTAGAAAGTCGGTAATATATACATTTTCACATTTTTAATATGTTATATAGCTTCAAAGACGGAGCAGCTGATAGGTTTAATATAATCTCGTAGTAATGATGAGCGATGACTCGTCTTTGAGCTTGAGATAGTTGTATTTCGGCAGGGAATCGGACAGTGATTTGAGCCACCTGGGGATTAAAATGTCTCCGTTGATTATAAAATTTTTTATTTCCTGTAGCTGTTATAGCTTTTTTTTTGGCAACATGCATGGATGCGTTCGGGAGGCTACAATCGAATAATCATATATCCATATATAAGAGATATATATATATATATTATATATATATATATATATAATTTTATTATATAACGTCCTTTATATATATATATATATATATATATATAGAATATATCTATATAATATAGTCCATCTGGCAGATGCAAAAAAAATTTTTGCAACTAAACAACCTGTGTCAGCATTAAAATGCAGGGTGTGTCAATCGCAGATATATTTTACTACGCTGCGACCAGTGTCATGTGAGATGTTGGGGAGTACCACAGGTATAAAGTGGACGAAGGAAGAGAGGATTCAGTTACTATAGAGCAATGCGGAAAGTAGTCTCGATGATCTTGGAGCATGACCCAGCGCGGCGAGGACAAGTCGCACCTATTGAGTAGAGCCAGAAAATGTTTATAGCAGCTTCTTTATTTCAGTCAAAATTATATTTTTATTCCATAGTTATGTCCAAAAGAATTGATACGAACATTAGCAGTCTCATGAAACCAATCCTTTCGAATACCCCAAAATTTGTCAATTAAAAACATCATTAAAATTTCAAAAGGACTGTACTAAACTATTTGCTCCTCTTCTTGAATTCGTTTAAAATAATTAAAAATTTTATTGTTTTATAATCTGATTTAATTTAAATTTTTTTATCTAATAATTTTAAATATTATTTATAAGTGCTTGTTGATCAATTTCTTTAGCATGTTTCTAACTAAGAAATCTGGTCTCAACAAATGCGTCACATTTTCTTTACTCTGACAAACTGACAAAACAAAAGACTCTCTAGAACCTCATTTAATTAGTCCCCGTTGAAGTTTTCTCCCGTTTCTTTACTCTTATCCTAAGATATTCTCTTTTTCTTCTCTTTCCATTTGCCCTGCTGTTTTTAATTACGTCAACTCCTAGACGATAATCCAGAGCAATTAGTAGTCAGTCAATATATGAGAGATATATAGTATATATAATACTATAGTATATATATATAGTATATAATAATATAGTAATATAGTATATTATATATATATAATATAATATGATATATTATCATAATAATATATATTATAACTGAATATAGCGTATAATATTATAGGACCTTAAGTAAAATCCATGTCGCTCAAATAATTAGTATTGGAAATGTTGGGTAATAATGTCTTATTTTAGGTAAAGAAAAATTAAAATTTTATTTGCTATAAAAAGAACAATTACTTTTTTTATTTTTTAGGCTTTGGCTTAGGAAATTTATATTATCAACATGAGTTACCATTCTTCCGAACGATCCCCCTCCGTGGATGACGTCCCCCCCTCTGTCCCCCCGTCGGCTCGAAGCCCGCCTAAATTTTGGTGTAATAATTTTGGTTTTTTTCTTTTTTTGGACAAATTCTTATTGTTTAGGTTCCGGAGACCATCGCACCGGAGGGGGGATTTAGTCCGCCCCTGGTCGTCCACGGGAAGCCAGATGAAGATCCTCGCGAGGCCTCCGTGCCCATCTTTGCGGTTTACCCTATGGAGAGGGGGGGTGGGGGCGGTCGGGGACGAGGGTTCTCCTTCTAGTTAAAAGAAAAAAAAATTACTTACAAAATAAAAAAAAAAAAAAAGAAAAGATGTAAATCCCATTATAAGACCTTTCGCTGATTCGAAATATATAATTTGTTTTACTGTAGGAACTGCCGTCTCTAGCTAAATACTGTGAGCATTTAAAAAAATCTGACCATCTATATTGAATATATTAATATACTATATATAATAATATATTTATTATTAGTAATATATATATATATATATTATATATTATTATATATATATATATTATATTATCTATATTATATACTATAATAATCATACTATGCAAGCGCTTAATTGTGGGCACAATAATAAATATTTACGTGTCGAAATAAACTAAAAAATTAAATAATAATGAATTGGAAAATAAAATCAATCTTGAAGCGGTTGATACCTTTAGAGTAAATTCTTTTAGTAGCAAATCGAATTTTTTAAATTTTATTGTTTGGGCTATAAAATTATTACCAACCCTTCCAATACTAAATTATTTTGAGGACCATGTTTTACTTAAGGTCCTATATGATTATATATATATAGCATATGAATATATATTATATAGTATAATATATATATATATATATATATATATTATAATTATATAGTATATATATTATATTATAATAGATATATATAGTATATATATATATTATAGTATTATGCGTCTTTTCTGTTCTGTTTTAGCCAATGATCAGTTTTGATTTTTTTTTTTTTTTTTAAATATATTGCTACATATGATACCAACGATGAATTGCAGTGGTAACGGACATGATTCCAAAATATTGATGTATTTTTAATAATTTTTCTAAAACTCACATTTAATGTTAAATATGTGTTTTAAAAATGAATATCTCGAAAAAGTACGACACTGTTCAGAAAACGCAATTACATTTTGTAATCAGCGTATTAAAGCTTATATACAAATAAATAAAAAATCATATAAATAAAAAAAATAAAAAAATAGGGGGCTCGAGCGATGGGGGACAGAGGGGGGGGACGTTTTCCATACCCCTAAGGGAGGGGCGGAGGGAACCCCCGCGACACGGCAATAGTACGAAAGAGCGGGGTTCTCGGAGACGCCCTCCTGGAGGGGGCGTGTGAATAGTCCTATTCCTGTCGTTGCCTGAAGGACCGAGAGACCTCAGAATCCTGCCATCTTTGCGGTTTACCCTGGAATATTCTTTAGTTTAAAAAAAGAGGAAAAAATAATTTAAAAGTCTACGGATCCGTAAAACGTAACTGGTCCTATAATATTTATCTTAATCATGTTCGTTCCCATGAAATTCAATTGTTGGTGTCATACTAGGTCAGCTATAATTTAAAACAAACAAACAAATAAAAAATTTCAAAACTAACCATTGGGTAAAACAGAAAAGGTCCTATATATATCTGTATTATAATATATATATATATTATATATTATATATATAAGTAATTTATGTATATATAGGCTATATATATTAATATATAGATATAGTATATCATGAAGTACTATAGTATATGACGTACTATTAAAATAGTTGATAACCGTACAGTTGTCACCAACCTACTCACTGGCAGAGCCTATTTCAGTAGGAGGTGGTGTGTGCTACTCCAAAATTATCATTCGCTAGCCGAAATTACGCAATGAGCACAGACGGCATGGCTAAAGTGAGGGGAGATTGAAAATTCCAGTCAGGGCAACACAGAAGATGGAAGAGACGTTCCACAGACAATGAAGGTGCGGCAGGAAAGAAGGGTAAGCTCACCGCAGCGACTAAGCCTGGAGTTACCCTATAGGGGGTGTAAGACGGCATTACCTCGCTTCTGCAGGAGGAGTAAGGCCAGCTTCGGGCTGAGGGCCGAAACCCGCTTACAGCCCCTTAGGGTTGATCCATTCTGTGGTATTCCAAACCTTTCAAAGGTGCGCATCGCACCCTTGGTGATCTCCAAGTAATGACGTACTAGTTCTGTCAATCGCCTCTGTATTGATGCGTGTTAGCCAAACCTAATAGGTTTGTTTATAGTAAAGCTTGAGATTGATATACTTTGTTAATTACCAGAGAATTTTGCTAGTCTACGTTTATTCATAGTATTCAAAAGTGATGTTATAGTTTATAGCATGACACTTTGAATGATATGTATTATCAAATTTCATAGTGTCAAAGATGCGGTATCTTTGAAGTTTGGACGACTTGTAAGGAATTTTGTATAGATAAGGTTGCTTTTTTTAGTCTGTATGGTGTTTATGCTTGCAGAAACGATCAGTATATGGTTTGAGGTTTTGCTGTATTAAGGTGGGATAGGTTTTGAAGATTTAATTACATAGGTGCCATAAATGTTAATGTTCTTATTCGTAGATCAGATGGATGTTCAAGTATCTAATGTGTAGTTTCCATCCTTGAGAGTGTGAGATTAATGTTAGGCTAGATGTTAATTTCTGTGTTACGTTTTTTTGTTAAAGATATAGAGCTCATGACAATGCGAAATTAAAACTGGTTTGTAAGTTAACGAAAGTATAAGTTTCGTAAGATATTAAGCTCTCGTGGCTTAATGACGGGAATGATTGTTGGTTATGGAAAAGGATGGACATAGAGTAAAATTAGTTTCTTTGCTGGGGTACAATGTATAGGTCTGGCTCGAGAAATTTGCTAATTGTCTTCCTTATATTCATAGTTTAAAAGATGATCGTTATATCGCTCGATATGAAGGACACTCATTGTTAACTGAATTGTTTAGTGATCAGTTCATAGTTCCATGGATGCTGTATCCGTTTTGAAAGTAGATTGGTCACTTTGATAGTGGTTATTGTTAGATAATAATAACGTGTCTTTAGCTGTTCTGCTGATATGTGTGGGAATGTGTGATCATTAGCCTTTGTGTCTTGTTAGCTACTTTCTTGTATGAGTGAACTTTTTGTGAAGGTTAGCGAGAACTTTCATACGATGAAGGTATTGTGAGTATTTTTGTCGTTGTAACCATTATATTCTAGTCGGTTTATGAACTTTAGCTTTATCTGGATGTGAATAGACTTTGTTACCGGTAACATATGGTATTGTCTTGGAATGGTCTGTAGGTAAATCTAGGTAGGGTTATGATAAAGGTTTGTTTAAATATTAATATGTTCGAAGGTAAAAATTACCAGATGTAATATGCGCGTACAAGATACGTGTTGAAAAAGTAGTGAACGGTTTACGTTCTGTAATTGCAATTTGTTTACTATTACAGCTGTTAGTACGGCCAATTTTGTAATGTTGACATGTTTATCGATCGAAGCTTAGAGGTGTGGTTAGTATTAGCGTTGTACTCTATATTCTTAGTTCAGACTGTTAATATGATATGTTAGCTTATTGATCCTAAATACTCTTGTTACCGGTACTGTTTAGCGTTTTATAATGATAGCGTGATTGCAATTGTATAAGCGAACTTTACATTATATGTTATGTTTATGTCAAATAGATACACGAAATGATCGACTTGCTCGATAGATCATTAGATCGGAACGAAAAGGGTGGGTGGGGAAGGAGTAGAGGGTTTTGGACAATGCGTGTATTGACTTAGACTTGGTAATCATTGCATTGAAGTTTATCAGCAATTAAAATCAGTGATACTAATTACAACGTTTACTATGGTAACCTCGTTTAAATTTCAACATGACAGAACATTTTTTTAGTTGAATACAGTTTTATGTTTGGCAATAGGAAATAATTGTGTTATTTTTTCAATGTTATCGTTTTGGTGATAAACTTCTGTTTATTGTTTGACATGATTATTGCGGTCGGTGAATAAGATATTTAAGGTTATGGTTAATGACATGAAATTTTGTTAAATTTTACTGTTTTAATATGTATAAACTGTTACGTTTAAGCTTATATTCGCGTGTCAGTGAATGATAATTTTAGAAACAGGGTTACGCTAAATAGTTGTTATAATATTATACATGTTAATATAAAATTAACTTGTGTGTTGAGATAGAGAGATATGCTTGAGAATGTGTGAATAGGTTACGGCTGTTTGTACTCTGTCTAGTTCTTTCTGTTGATGAAGTAGTGGAACTTTCTGTTAATGTTAGTAGTTTTATTCGCGCGTAGATAGTGCTAGGGGTTGGTGTGGTCGTATCATTATATACTTAGTTCTGAGATGAATGCTGATGTGTAATCTTATATCGTGAAACTAATGTTGACGCTTATAGCATATATTTTGGTGGTAAGTAATAAAGATACTATTTTAGTTTGATGGGTATACGAAATGATACTCGACATTGAAACAAAGTTGAATAACAGATCAAAGATCCCAGTGGAAGGTGGGTGGAGTTGAGGGGCGGGGACGGTTGATATCTTGTATTAGTGATTTAGCGGTTTAGTGACTAGTTAACTATTACACTTATATTATTCCAATTAGAACTTCATTTTCAATTGAACTCTAATTTTTATGTTAGTAATGTCAAGGATATACACTGTTGTTATGTTTGGCAATTATTTTGTTGGGAATTATGATAGCTAGGTAAGCGTCCATGATTAAATTGTTGCTTAAATACTTACTATGCATAAGTAAAAAAAACTGTTGTTACGGATAGCGATATATCTCGTGTGTTCTGTTATTGATATTTAGTAACTTACATGTGATAAAATTTTTTGTTAAATAATATACCCGTGTCAATGTAAAATTAACGTTAATATTGTTAGAGATATGCTTGAAAATGTACGATAAGGGTTACGTTTGCATGCAATGTTTAGTTATTTAATGAGGATTTATTTTCATATGTTATGACTAATTAATACTATTATGTAAGCGTAAGTTGATGTTAGGTATATCTTGAGTCGTTATCAACTATTTTCTTAGCTGGGTTATGCTATGTTAGCTATATGATGTGAAAACTTTATTCCGTTAGGCTGCATAATATCGTTTGATTAGCTTAGGTAATTAGCAATTTTTAATGTAAAATAACTTTGTATAATATTCGTAATGTTAATGTAAAAAAGTAACCATTGTCATGTTAGAGATATGCTTGGAGAAAGTATGATTAGGTAACGATTTTGTATGTTTACTGTTAGTTACTATTACGTGTTGTTAAAAGCGTGAACACTTTGTTTAACAAACAAAAATGATATGTATCGTGCCGTAATGTTATCGCAAAACGTACCCAGACAAGAATAATAGGTATCCTGCATAAATGTTGTGAAAAGTGAGGAGGAGTTTGAGCTAATTTCTCGACTGATTGCTGAAAGAAAGAATCTCATTACCTTTGAGGGCTGCTTTAAGCACACGATTTCCATCAGTAGACATTTTTTGACTGTGCTGGTACGATCGACATACTCCTCGAATCTCTACGTCTTGTTGTTGATATCTTTACTAGGTCTTTCGTTATACAGTATATAAGTATAATTTATATTTATTGAAGGTAAAATCATTTGAAGAGAATTTTCAACCGTATTCCAGCGCATTAGCGTCCATACATGAATAGACGCTTATTCATTTCTGCTGAAATTCATCAAAAAGATTATCGCATTGTTGCTAGCTTAGGAAGATACAGATGAAGCGGGGTGTTATCGCGAGTGCATCGAGGCTAGTGAAATATGGTTCTATATTAGATATATGCTGCTTTCCTCGTCGTGTGACAATATAAAAAGCCTTGAATGTACAGCCATCTATTGGAGACCAATCTATGGGGCGACTTTCTGGCGTACATGTAAAGGTTTCACAGATGGAGATGAAAAATATTACAGCTTTGATTACATAAAAAAATGAATAACCTCGCATCTGAATTATGTTGAACATACCTTCGAGGACCTTAATACATACAGTAATAGCTCACGGTGTTAATCTTGAATTTACACTGAAACATGTGGTTACCGTATAATGGGGTATACAGTAAGTGCACTATAACTATCAGCTTGGATTCGTTTAACTTCTCTCTGGAGCGAAAGAATGAATGCTGTTGATCGACATGGTCAGAAAAATGGTTTAGTGTTGCAGGCTGTATTTATATTTACATCCTTTCAAAGTGTGTTGAATCTCTGCGAGAGATAGTATAGACTTGCCTCAAGAAGTGAAAAGAATAATACTTATAGATGCATTTAATAATGTTAAATAAAGCGTTGTTCTTGTATGTATTTATATAACGCTGTTTTCTGTGAAAATTATATGTTATAAAAAAATAGAAACTTGTTTTACTTCCCTCCGTCATGTGACTTTATTGGTTAAGAATGCTATCTGCAAGATGATTATTCGTCTCTCTCCATCCCTCATCTGACATTTCATAGTTTTTAACTCTACCGAGCGATAAAGACTTTGGGTATGTTAGCTGCTTATCCTAATAGAATCAAGAAAGATCAATAGATGGTAGAAATCAAAGCTCTAGATAGGATGGGTTGCGGGAGGGTGAGGTAATTTGGTGTTGAATTTACCCTGATTTTACTTGTTTTTACTGTTTTAGTGTATGTTATTTTTAGTGAAATTTTACGTTATTAAAACATAAAAATAAATTGTTATTAAGAACAAAAGGTTTTAAAGAAATAAAGTTAGAAAATAAAAGTTTAAAAAAAAAAAAACAAAAAAAAGTTGTTATAGAAATAAATTAAAAATTACTATGCTAAATGTTATAAAACATAAAGGTACATTAGCAAAAATAAAAATGTTTTAATAAATTTGTTTATGGTGACGGCCTATTACCCGCAAGAATAAAATGGTATTGCTATGTTTCGAAAACCGAACCAAACAAGATATATAGGTATGGCGCAATGTGTTCGTAAAGAGGGAGGGAGTCTTTTGAACAATTTTTTCGACTGTAGTCTGATAACTCTAGGTGAGAACAGGAATACAGAATATCAGAACGTGAAACGTATGCTAGTAAAGGACAGGAGGTATGAAAAATACAGTTTTGCATGCTGTGTTAGTTACTTTGCTGATGTAAAGTACGGAACTTTGTTAAATTTTAACAGTTTATTCCGGTTTGAGCTGTGTTTATGGTTTGCGTTATTAGCAACATTATAGTTCCTAGTTCCAGCTATGAATGTTAGTTTATTTATGTGAAAACCTTGTTACGTTGGCAATTATTCCTGTGTGTGTTTGTGTTTGAAGTAGGTTAGGTAATAATATAATTTTTGTAAATTACTTATGATTAATAGTAAAATAACTGATATGTAGGAGATATGTTTGAAAAAAGTGTGAATAGTGGACGTCTGAATGCAACGTTAGTTACTTTAACTGTTTGTTAAGTGTGAAATCTTTTTAAATCCATTCGGAGGTGCAAATAATAGACATTTATTCATTTCGATTGACGAATTCCTCAAGATTATCGATACAGCGGAAGCTGGGTAAATGCTAGGTATGTGTCATCTGATGGATGAAAAAATAGAGAGATCAGAGGTGACAGTGTGAGAGCTTATAATAGAATAGAGGTTGGTTTCCCCGTATCTGATAATGTTAAAAGTAGTTGATGTACCGCAACTAGTGGAATACCCAACGATGATGATCACATTCCGCACGTACGTTTAGAGTTTTCACCTGTTTCGTTCTGGCTGAAAATATTGACAGCTTTGGTTAAAATGAAAACGAATTAAACGTATCATCTTAAAGAGGTCAACATACTCTAGGACTTAATTCATAAGGCACGAGATAATCTACAATGTATACACCGAAACATACGGTTTACCGCATAATTGCGATCATACAAAGGAGTGCGTTAACAACTACCAGCCTGGATACGTTTACTTCTCTCTGGAACGAGAGAATGCGTGCTATTGAACCTGTATATACCGAAGATTGATTTAGGGCTGTAAGCCGGATATTTTATACTTACATCTTTCAAAGGGTGTTGAATCTCTGAGAAATAAATATAGAAAAAAAACTTGCCGTCAATTTATGCAGAAACCTCTGTCCCTTGAATAGATTGAATTAATATGTTTTAATAATACGGTTAAAAATTATTACTGTATTTATGGTTAATGCTCTTTTCATTGAAATTATATGGTATACTAAATGAAACTTGTTTACAATTCCCGCCATCTGAGCTTTATTGGTTTAGATGCTTGTGCATGGCTGTTTATTCGAGGCTGTTGTGTCGTTAAGTCTGTTTATGCTCGTAGTTTATACTTTAACATGGGTAAAGAACTTGATTATGGTCTAGCTGTTATCCTGAATAGATCAATGGATCTATAGATCAATGGATGGGTTGGGGATGAGGGGGGAGGGTGGTTGATTTACCTATTTACTGTTTTAGTGTATGTAAAGATGTATATTGTTTTTTTTCTTTTATAATACATAAAAAAGAAATAAAAATTTTAGTTAATAAGAAGACAATTTCTTTAAAGAAAATAAAAATTAAAACATTAAAAGCTTTTTTTTAATTAATTTGAAGTTAAAAGAAATAAAACTTATAAAAATAAATAAGTTTTTTAAAAACAAAAGTTTAAAAATAAAATTTTTTTAAAACAAAAAGTTTTAAAGAAATGAATTGAAATAAAGAAAAAACTTTTGATTAAAAACAATAAATTTTACAGAATTGAAATTAAAATTGAAAAAATATTTAAATAAATAACAATCAGTGCAGTACTGATTTTATTAAATGATATATTTATTAATTTTTTTGCGCGCCTTTTCGTTCTGTATGCATTGTTAGTATATACTTTACTGTTGTGTTAAGTATGAATTTGGTTATCGTAGTTTTTTAGAGCGTCATTCCAGCTAACTCTTTTCATTGCAATATTGAATACTATGTTCAGTTGATAGCTATGCCTTGCTTTATGATTTGAAAAAACTTAGCTTCCTTAGTATTATATTCATTGATCAATATGACAATCGTAAAGAAAGTTATGATCAACATTTTCTCAATTATTACTTGTTCTCTGTAATATTCATTATATGTTTAGAAAAAGTGTGAATAGGGTGTGTTTTAGGTTTGGGTCGTTGTACATTATACTGCTTAGTTCTGATATAACAGCGTTAGAGCAATATTGATGCGAAAACTTTGTTACGTTAGCATATTATTCATTCGTGGTTTTTATGATAGTTGCAAAAGTCTGATGATTATAAGAATTTTGTTAATATTACTTTTTTTAAGAGTTAAGAGAGGATATACAGGGTTGTGGAGGGGAGCGGGTGGATAGGATGGGTGGTTTGATTTTACTGATTTAGCAGGTCTTACGGTACTGTAAATAACACAAATTTCTTAGTTATAAATACCAAAAGCGTAAAATTTGTAGTAAAAAAAACTGTGTTTAAATCATCATAAAACCAAAAATACATGATAAGTTTGTGTTATGATTATACAGAAATAGTGCACATGAATTCACGATAGATCACTAGATCATGAAATCAATATTATCATAGAATGGGTGGAAGTGCGAGGGCTTGGGGACGGGTGGGGAGGGCTTGGGAAGGCTGGAGAGGCTTGGGAGCGTCTGGAGGCTCTGGAAGGCTCAGGAGGCTCTGGAGGTTATATTAAACATTAATGAACTAGACCTTAATGAATAAAAAATAAATAAGAATGTTAAAGTTTTTTATTTATTTTTTTTTAAATTTTAAATTTTTTTTGTTTTGAAAAAAAAAATTTTTAATTTTTTTTTTAATTTTTTTTTTTATTTTTTTTTTTTTGAAAATTTTTTTTAAAAAATTTTTTTTATTTTTTTTTTTTTTTTTTTTTTTTTTTTTTTCTGTATCGAGGATACATCATAAGAAAGATGTAGTACCAAAGTTTGGTCGTTCAGCCATTTTTAGGGTTTGGGAGCCGAGCCCCCTTTGGGGTGATGGTACGGCTTATTTAAACCCATATATGATGTGAGTACCTTATATGATGGGAATATACCGAGTTTCATCGTTCTATGTCAATTTCCTATGATTGGGGGGTCACCGCTCCACTCTGGGGTGTGTACGGTATTTAACCCCATATTATGATGTGAGTACCTTATATGAAAAGTTATATTCTGTGTCATCATTCTATGTCAATTCCTATGAATTAGGTCCCACCCCACTCGGGTGGTGTACGGAATATTTAACCCTATAGAAGATACGATATGGGTTATCATTATAACTGAAGGGTATAATACGAGTTTCAATCATTCTATGTGATATTCAGGTTTGGGGGCAGAATCCCCCGTGGGGTGCTCATGGTCATTTCATCTCGTCTACAGCGTGGATACATTATATGATAGGGTGTGATGACAAGTTTCAGCCTTCTTACGTCAATATGCCAATATTAGGGGGTTTAGTATCCCCATGGGGATGCACGGTGCAGATGTAACCCCATCTCATGAAGATACCTTATATGAAGATTGTATACAGAGTTTCAGCTTTCTACTTCAATATTCAATGTTTGAGGGGCCAGAATCCCCCCTTGGGGGTTGCAGGGTCATGAACCTCGATTAAAACGAGTTAACGATGCCGGTTAACGTTACCTCTAACCCCCTCAAATTTTAAACCGATAATGATAACTCTAACCGATGTTAGATAATTAATCGGGACTCAAGAGGCGGAGCGGAGCCGGAGCCTGAGCTGGAAATCTTTAGTTTCACCTATATATTATATATATATATATCTATATATACTATAATATATCATTAATATTATATATATAGTATATATTATATTATCTATATATATATATATATAGTATATATATATAATATCTATAATAATATATTAATATATATATTAGGGAGTCGGAGGTCCGGATCGGTGCGGGGCGCTCGATGCGGTGCGGAGACGGTGCGGTGCGGTGCGGTGGCTGTGCAGAGATGGAACCGCTGCGGAAACTGCTGAAGGAGACGGTGAAGGAGACGCAGAGAGGGCTTAAAACAACTCAGAAGTGAATCCCTTCGGATCACTTCTTCGACGTAATAATAATAATAATAAAATAATCAAGTCAAATCAAAATCAAAATACTTTATTTTCAAAAATATACAGTTATGCTTACATAATTAAGATTATCAAAGAAATTCCATATATGAGAAAAGGGCTCAACTCGGGGACTTTCGTCCATTGACCCAAAAATAATAATAATTAATAATAATAATATAAGTAATATAATAATAATCATAATAAATATAAATAATAATATATAATAAATATAATAACTAATAATAATAATATAATAATAAACATGTTAGACAATAATAAAGGAATAACATTAACCAAATTATAACTGGTCAACAGGAATAATAATAATATACAAAATCAAATAATAATATAATATAATAATAATAATAATAATAATAATAATAATAATAATAATAATAATAAAATAATAAAATAACTAATAATATAAAATAATAATAAACATGAAATAGCACTATAATATTCATAATACACACGGATGGTTGTATCTTAACAAGAGAGGCAGCAATAATTAATAATAATATAATAATAATAATATCATTAATAATAATAATAATTACATAATAATAGTAATGATAATAATATAAATAATAATATAATAATGAAAAATAAGTAATAATCATATAATAATAAGAATAATAAAGAATAATATATAATAATATAAATAATAATATTAATAACAGTAATGTTAATTAATAGGAATGAATAAATATAATCAATTATATAAAGAATGGATAATAATAATTGTACATAATAAAGTTATAATATTAATAATTAATAAGTAAATGCAATAAATAATAATGGTTGATAAAAAATAAAAATAATCATAATAGTATTACAATAATAAATAAGAACAGTAATTTAAACAATAATAAAATGAGAAGTATACCATATGTTACATGATTAAAATTAACAAAACATAATAATTACAAATAATAGTATTAATAATACACCACACTATTAGGTACAATTATGTAAATATACTAGTTATGAAGTCATAATAGCAGTAGTTATCAAAAGAAAATGTAATTAGGATTTATTATTATTATAGCCATTATAATTAAAATAATAATAATAATAATAATAATAATAATAATAATAATAATACTAATAATAATAATAATAATAATAATAATAATAATAATAATAATAATAATAATAATAATAATAATAATAATAATGATAATAATTATAATCAATAATAAATAATAAATAAATAATAAATAATAATAGCGTACCGCTTCAGTCATTCGAGAACAGATGTCGAATGGCCGATCTTTGCCCTTAGCCTATAATAATTAATAATAAAATAATAATAATAAAATGAAGAACATAATTGTTTCACAAAGCTCATAAAAATTAAAATTTTCACATCAAAATTAATATGTTCTCGGAATGGGAATTATCATTTAAATTCAGTTTGAATTGCTATATATACATAAGGATTCTAAAATATAGAGATCCAATATCCCGAAATTAGCATCCTGTACCTGTATACAGTGATTTTAATGGAGAGAATGATAATTTATAGCTTGCTAAGCGAGATGATGTAACTGATTCAAAGTTCTGGAGGAAATACCTTTATGTTCAGTTATGATCGTAAAAAGACAACGAATAGTCTTTATGTATATAAACTTTTTGACCGAAGATAAACTGGTAGCAGATTTTTTCATTTAAAGCTAAGAATAAGGGGTGGTTTCAGTTACTCTGTTCTTCTAGAAATTGTGAAATCGAAAGATTTTTCGTTTCTATATTCATCCCTCTTCCCCAACTTCCGCGCGGATCAGCACATCCCACGGCCCCCATACAATCGCAAGAACTGAGTAACGAGGAAGGAGATCAGGCATCCGCGTCCGTTAAGTGAAAATTGTAGGAATCATTTTTCCGTAAGCGCACCGTGAACAAACCAGTCCTGTTGATAACCCGTTCCCAAGCCAGCAAAATACAGGGTACTACACGATTTAGTCAAGGGTGTGATCTGAAAGAG
>JABUQX010083208.1:37500-40457 GCA_015478945.1 Trachelipus rathkii | reverse complement strand
AGGGGAGAGGAGATGAAACTGTTGCTCATGAGTTAAGTGTCATAATAGAGGGATATTATAAGACCATTCAAGCCACCCGCAACTTTTTCACGCGATATAACATCTTAGAGAGGAAATAGCGTTTACCTTGGTTTTATTAGAAACTAGTTCTTTAGTAATTAAGCTCCTAACTACAGAACTTGCAATTTGAATATTTTATTTCATGTAGATGATGAATTTTTTTTATATGTCTGTATTATTTGTAATTTAAGTACTTTTTGAACAATACTTTCTTTCATTTCCAGATTTCTTTTCTCCTACTTTGTGATACGCATTGTAAAAAAGTTAAATTATGATTTTAAAACTTAGGAGTAAAATTCCAAATCTTAAAACAAAAATTTGTTTTTTTAAAAGTAATATCGGAACTTACATGTTCAAAATTGTCACATAAATTATACACTAGGCTTTACTTTTAAAATTGCAACCTGTCCAACGTAAATAAATTGTGCAATGCTTGGTAATTCTGTTTTAAAACACAAGTATATTACGTTCAAGTGCAGGTAGAAAAAGAAAAAAAACATCAACAAATTAAAACAGCATATTTTTCAATTGTACAGATTAAATTTTGTAATTGATAAATGTATACATGAGAAAGCATACATTCTTAAGTCTTCTTCGGGTACTAAGTGAAGGGATTGAGAGCTTTATCTTAAATAGCAAGCTAAGCAGCTTTTGGCAAATTGCTCTAAAAATTAAATATTAAGATGCTTTTATTTTAATAGTATTATGAAGGAAGTCCCTGTTTTTCAGAGGAAGTCATGATCTCAAAATAAGTAATAATCTCACAACGCCATAGTTCTAAATTGCATTTATATACTAGTTTGCAAACCTATTAAAAAAAAACTAGCTAATATCTACATCATTTCTGGCATAGGTGTATCAAATCATGAAAAACCTCAGGAAATATGTATACCTAAACTGCTTATTATAGCATATTTTTTACTCGCTTTAGGCATTAAAGAGTAGGGTTCAATTTTTGGCTCAGGCTGAGCCCCCTCATACAAATTAAATAATGGAACCCAAAAATATCTTAATTTTCAGCCAATTATGACCAAATAAAAAGAAAACCAGAGCTTTTTCTGACCTCTAAAACGTCATTTTCAGGTGTTTTTCTGTGTCTGTCTGTAGTCATTTCTTTTGTATTTTCATTTTTGAAAACCCATCTTTTTGACATTTTTTGATTCGCCTCCTACAATTTTTTTTGAAATGACTTCAAAAAAGAAATATACAAAGATGGGCCCATTACCTAGAGAATGCATAAAATAGAATATTGATTTTTGACCCCAAATCTCAGCAATGGTTGAAATTGAAACCTTACTTTTTTTGGTTTTGAAAATGAAAAAGTACAATTTTTTTTTTTTTTGTCATGCTACCTAGATTAAATTTTCAGGGCATATGTAATCGGAGGGGATACACATTTTTTATTTAGATCATTTTTTTGGTGTATACAATAGTTTTGGATTTGTCCTTGCGTAACAAAATTTTAAAAAAAATTCATTGGAAATTTTAAAAAAAACAAAATTTTTGAGTATATATAAGCACAAAAAAATATCTAAGTAAAAATTATGTATCTCGCCCAACTATATACACTCTGAAAATTTGATGAAGATCGGATGAGTAGAAAAAAAAATGTCTCAATATTTCACTTTTCAAAAAAAATTTTTTTTTGAAAAAGTGAAATATTGATATATATATTTTTTCTACTTATCGGACCAACATCAAATTTTCAGGGTGTATATAATCGGGCGAGATACATCTTTTTACTTAGATAATTTTTATGTATATTGCAAAAAAAATTTTTTTAAAAATTTCCTAAAATTTTTTGGGGAAAATTTGTTCCAAGGCCAAATCCAAAACTGTATATGCCAAAAATTATCTAAATAAAAAATGTGTATCTCCCTGACTACATATGCCGTGAAAATTTCCTCCAGATGGCATGACCCCCCCCAAAAAAAAAAATCACAATTTTTCATTTTCAAAACAAAAAAAAGTAGGGTTTCAGTTTTGACCATTGCTGGGATGTGGGGTCAAAAATCAATATTCTATTTTGTGCATTCTCTAGGTTGGCGGTGCCTAAACAGTAGCTCGCCAGCAACGTGTTGCTCGCATACTATTTTAATGTGGCTCATGTATTCAGATTCATCATGTTTATTAAAAATAAAAGTTTCAAATATATATATATATATATATATATATATATATATATATATATATTATATATATTTATATTATATATATATATATATATATATAATATATATATATATATTATATGTCTCGGTGGCGCAGTGGGCTGAGTGTTGCGTTTGCACGCTTAGGGTCGTGAGTTCGAGTCCTCGTCAAATGGGATTTGTATCTCGACTAGTCACCAGTGACGGAACGAAATTGCTGTTTGTAGGAGATTTTCTGTAATTCATTACAGTTTACGGCATAGTTATTATACACTAATCTCAATACCCTCCACCTCCCTCATCCATAGCAACCATTACAAACGGTCAACCTTTATAACACATACAGACATCCTACATTCCTATGTCCGCCCAGCAACAGTAGTCTGTGAGTCCAGGAGCCTAGGGCATCCCACTGTGGCTGAATTTAGACTTGGTTCAGACTGAGTGATAAGCGTTAGGTCCTATGCGACAGTGAGGAATGATGAAAGTGTCAGCTGATTACTTTGTGATGGGCCACTGGTCGGGAAAAACATAAAATTGTAACCTTTCCCCCGATTGTCGTGGAGGTAGTGTACATAGACAATGATAAATGCGAAATATAGTATATATATTATTATATATATATATATATAATATATAATTATATATAATATATATATATATATTATTATAATTATATATATATATATTATATATATATATATAATATATATACCATTGGCCCGAGAAGGTCTTCTAGGTGCTCTA
>JABUQX010083208.1:15000-35000 GCA_015478945.1 Trachelipus rathkii | reverse complement strand
CAATAACAGGTAACATAGCATACCGTCATATAAGACCCTACGCGCACTAAATGACTAGTCCCCTTTAACATTCACCATACGATTATTGCCACCAGCCACCTCTGCCTTCACAACTTTCCTAACTAAAATCTGCATCGATCGTTCCTTCTCAATCCAACTATACCTAAATATTTAAATTCCGACACTTGTTCGCTGCTGCTCACCATCTAACATAACTTAACACTGAGGACTGTTCTCATCCACAACCATAAACTAACTCTTATCTACGTTTCTTTCAAACCCTCCTTTTACACACCTGCCATATCCTACCAATCTCTCAAACTCTTCAGATTGCCACACAAAACAAATCATCCGCATATAAAGGTAGGGCACCTCCACTCATCTCCATCATTCCAACACCATTTCCTGTCAGCCACTCATTCTTCATACCCTATCCATATACAGGAATTGAATAACCAAGAGAATAACACAACCCTGCATCACTCCCGCTATTAATACTAACTAATCACTTTCCACATAGTTCTTACACAACGCCTCACTATCGTCATACATATTTTGATTCCAGTTCAGAAGCCTATCACCAAACACTATATATCACTAACACCTGCCCGACCTTCTATTACCCTATCAACCACTGTTGCAAATCCATAAAACAATACAGTTTATTCTTTTCCTCTCTCATTTTCTCTATCACTTTGTTAAAATGTAAAGATTTGATCCACATATCCTCATACTACTCCTAAACGCCAACCTTGTTCTTCAAATCCAGTCTCTTCAGTCACTCGGCGCACTCTTTTCACCAAAATACGAGCATATATCTTCCTTACAATACCAATAAACTAAATAACCCATAATTTTCTCAGTTCCCTTTATTCTCCCTCCCTTATATAAGGTACTAAATTCTGCTCTCCTCCAATCCCTCGACACTATCCCTCCATAAACGCTTTATTACACAACTTCAAGATCCATAATCACCATTCTTGACTCGTTCTTGATCATTTTCGACCATAATTTTCAATCTATACTGCAGATTTAACCATTCTTCACTTCCTCAGTCTCACCCATTTTACTCTCTTTTTGCTAATAACTCAATCCCCAAACCTATTCCTTCTTTGTCATCAAACCCACCAACACAAGTCTTATCACTCGCTTATTAACTGCTAATATTTACGTTTTCAAAGTTGTTCTTCAACACTCCACTCACATCCATTCATCAGTTACAAAAACACATCCCTATTCATTAATTCTACGCAGGTTTCCCTTATTCTAGTTCCTTAACTCTTTTCGCGCTTCTTCCAAAGAGCTTCCTATTCCTGTATAAGTCCCTATTCTTCCCAAACTGTTCATTTACTCTTCTTTTCTCTTACGTTTGCATCTTTTAGCATTCCTTTTTTCCTTCTTATAATTCCAGAGCATCTTTCTTTTGAAACTTCATCATTTGCTTTTAATACATTCAACCACACTTCTTTTTTTACTTTTAACCGATTGCATCACCTATTCATTCCAACATTCTTACTTTCTACTTCTACTTTAGCACACCCACATACTCTTTTCACTGCTAACAATTGCTTCCGTTCATTTGCTTCCAGATTATTCAGTTTCAACTTGTTCCATTCAACTGATTTATTTGCGAGCTCTCTTATAACTTTTCCCTACAACCTTGTTCCTTTAACTTCTCACTCATTCTACCCACTTCCTTCCTATCACCTTCCTCTCCATTCAGTCCCCCACTAACTTAATTTTTACATAGAAAACATAATGATCCGATAATCCTATTACCCTCACTGATTTAACATCATCATACTTCACCTCTCTTCTTCAAAACACAAATCAATTCATACTGTTCACTTCATACATCTCTACTACAATCTAGTATACTTATGGATACTCTTGGTTTTAAAGAAAGTATTACTTACACATATACTCTCTCGTCACAGTTATCACTTTCATACCATTCTTCTCATTTTCTCCCACACCCCAAATTCACCTGCTATACAATCTTTTTTTGATCATATATATATATTATATATATTATATATATATATTATATATATATATAATATATTATATATTGTTTATGTTTATTTAAATTAGAAGTTCCCTGCACATGAAACGTTGCAGCAAAATAGTAAACACGAAATGCGCATGGCGTGATAAGAGAGTGATTTTTTCATCACTTGCAACAAATATTAGCACATAGATAGGAAGATGTAGTTTCAAGAGAGAAATTATAATATTCAAAGTTAATAACCTACATATGTAATAGTAATAATTAAAGGAACCAAATTTAGCGAAGCCTAAGAGGCTATAATCAAGGTATTTACCATTTATATCAAGTTGAATCTATTAATCAATAATGTGAAAATATCTAACAAGTGCATTTTTGTAAAGAGTAAAATGTTTTATCGTGTCTTTTATATGTTTATTATTTTATGCTATTTATTAGATTTTAGAATTGTAAATATAGTATTGTTTTAAATATGTTTTCAGGACGATGTCATTAGCATTTACCAATAAAAGTTTGTGTGAACACATCCGTACCAATTATTACCCTCAGCCTGAACTTGCTTGGGAGTCATATGTCTGTCGGAATTGTGAATGCAAAGATGTACAAATCGCCGCTTTATGATTACGACAATATCTAAATTCTCAAATCATTAGAAGAATTCAATGTCCCCGATTTGAAGAATTTTAACACAGTCCTTGATTATTAAGGAATAATTTGGAACGAAATATAAAGTAAGGAAAATCCTGCAAGTCATTTAAGAAATAGCAAGAAAAGTTGTCTGCAAAGCCAAAAATGTCTGCTGCGAGCCGAAGAAAATGGGATGCTTTCAACCATTGCAAAAGGAATGGCGCTGTTACATTTGGACAGTCTCCTCCCTCCCCTCTATTTCACTGTTTGAAGAAAGCATTCAAGATATAAGAAAAAAGAAGAAGGATTTGCAGTGCATTTTAAAATATGTTTAAGTAGTAAAGTTAAAAGTGAAAATTAAAGTTATTTAAAGTTCTTTTAAAAGTTAAATAAAAATAATAAATAAAGAAAAATCTTTGGGTGCCATCGAACGCTGCTAAATTGCCAAGTGTCGCTTTTTTAAAATTAAAGGTGAAAAGTATATTTGCAATATAATAATAATTGCCACATATATCTCTTTCTAAGTAAAATATTAATTATAAATATAAATGTTTATTGAAATAAAGTGAATACATATATGCGAATAAGCAATAAATAAAGTTAAATAAAAATTAAGGTAAAATGAGTTAGAATAGTGCCATTGAAGATGCAAATGCCAATACGCGTCAAATGACGCAAATGACGTCACAAAAAATTTAGAAACTTATTTAGAGAATGATAAAAAGTTTAAAGGTATTTTATAAAAATAATATGAAAAACTATGAGAATAACAAATAAAATGTGCCCTTATATGAGTTGTGAATAAAAAATAATAGGTAATAATATTTTTAGGGTGCAAAATAGAATTTAAATGAGAGGACCCAACAAAGGTTGCCACATTTTTGCTTGCAAAAAGCACAAGGTTTACGACGATACTTAAAAGTAAATATAAAGAGTGCCACATGTCGCTATATTGCAATGCATCGGACAGTTTTTTAAAGTAATTGTTTAGTATAAAGATAATAGTAAAGAGAAAGATACCGTAATATTGTTTTAAATAAAAATAATAAAAAATAATAAAAGTTTTATAGATTAAAAGAATAAAGAAAAAATTTAAAATTTAAATTTTAAATTTTAAAATTAAATAAATTAAATGTTTTTCAAAGTAAATTTTTTTTAAATAGAAAGATAATATTATTTTAAATAAAAATAATAAAAAGATAAAAGTTTTATAAATTCTAAGAAAGTTTAAATTTTAAAATTTTAAAATTAAAAAGTGTATACCTCTAAAATCGTTTTCTTTTTTATTTGAAAGAAAACTACATTTAAACTATTTAAAAGAATAACTTAGATAAATTTGATTAAATACAATAAAAAAAAAATATTTGAACATTTTCTTTTTATTTAAGTTTTTAAATAAGATTTTTTTTTATAGATGTATAAATATATATATAAACATATAAATATATTTTATCTAAAAAACTTAAAATTAAACTATTATGATGGTCGAATATATAATTTAGTAAAATAATACATATTACAAGTCGATTAACTTTGCAATATTTGTTGCGAGTTTTAATAAATAGATTCTAAAAATGGATAAAATAATTAATGAAATTTTAAGCTCTTCATATATCGAAAAAATAAGAATAGTTATAAGAGATATTAAATCTGATGTCTTTAATAATATAAATAATAATAATAATAATATAGGTAAAATCGAAAAAAGATTTAAGAAAATTAAAAATTATTATTATTACTTCTCAGTTTATTGTAATTTGAAGACAATAGATATAAATAATGAATATGTAGAGTTGGAAGTACAAAGGATATTAGACAGCCTTTTAATAGAAATAAGAGAAGCTAAAAGGTTAGTTGATAAAAAACAACAATTCATATTTTATGAAAAAGAATGTAGAGAATTAATAAGCAATGATAAAAATAATGTTGACATGCAATCAACAGTTAAATCAGTTGTAAAAGAAGAAATTCCTGCAACTGTATGTAGCAAACAAATAGACATAAAAGTGGAAAATATAGTGAACTGCTGTCGTAAAAGTAACAATCTAATGCGATAGGCATACTTTCAAATCAAGATAGTTACGATTCAGTATTTCATTATCTGGCGAAACGTTCTTCAGTCAAGAAATCTAGAGACTACTTATTAACAAAAGAGCAGATTTAAAAAGTAATTCCGCAATCACTTGTGAAAATTTTACTATGGAAGATGTGTTAATGCTTCTAAAACCAAGTCAATGACGGGCACCTTAGAATATCTAAAGCGAATTTTAAAAACGTAATCCGCAACAGGCCTTGTCCAAGAACAAAAGCTCTAAGTTAAAACTAAATGTAATTAATCCTTCCAAATTCAAGTTCCTAAAATGAAAAATGAGTTTTTGGAAGATATAAAATAAGGTTAAAAAGTCCATATAGATTTAGTTCAAAAATCAAATAAAGAGAAAAAACAAAGTAAGACAACTAAGTTGTTTTTAAACAAAAAAAGACAAAAACATATTAACAAGCAATATTTGTCTTATTTTTAAGAAGTTATAAAACTTTGTAACAAAGTCAATAAGAAAGAAAAAAAGTACTTTCAAAAAAGAAAAACTTTTTCAATATAGCTGAGTTTAGTAAAAGAAAAATGAATGATTTCACGAAACATTTTTGTTTTCGAAAAGTCAGAAAGAATAAAATAACATTTTATATTCTTATAACCCAGAGAAAGTTGTATATAGGATTTAAATATGTTTTTAAATATGCATTCACAGATTGAAAATTGATTTGATATTTTAGTTTAAGTAGAAGGAAAAAGAAATTTCATATTTCTTTTTATTATAATTTTTTTGTTTAATTGAAAGGGTTAAATAAAATTAATAAAGCTTCCGAAACGGGGAATGTTAATGTTTATTTAACATTAGAAGTTCCTGCAATGAAACGTTGCAGGCAAAGTAGTAAACAACGAAATGCGCATGCGTGCAAGAGAGTGATCTTTCATCACTTGCAACAAAATATTCATAGAAGGAAGATGTAGTTTCAAGAGAGAAATTTAATATTCAAAGTTAATAAACTACATTATGTAATAGTAAATAATTAAAGGACAAACAAGTTTAGCGAAGGCTAATAGAGGCTATAATCAAGGTATTTACCATTTATATCAAGTTGAATCTATTAATCAATAATGTGAAAATATCTAACAAGTGCATTTTTGTAAAGAGTAAAATGTTTTATCGTGTCTTTTATATGTTTATTATTTTATGCTATTTATTAGATTTTAGAATTGTAAATATAGTATTGTTTTATATATGTTTTCAGGACGATGTCATTAGCATTTACCAATAAAAGTTTGTGTGAACATATCCGTACCAATTATTACCCTCAGCCTGAACTTGCTTGGGAGTCATATGTCTGTCGGAATTGTGAATGCAAAAGATGTACAAATCGCCGCTTTATGATTACGACAATATCTAAATTCTCAAATCATTAGATTCAATGTCCCCGATTTGAAGAATTTAACACAGTCCTTGATTATTAAGGAATAATTTGGAACGAAATATAAAGTAAGGAAAATCCTGCAAGTCATTTAAGAAATAGCAAGAAAAGTTGTCTGCAAAGCCAAAAATGTCTGCTGCGAGCCGAAGAAAATGGGATGCTTTCAACCATTGCAAAAGGAATGGCGCTGTTACATTTGGACAGTCTCCTCCCTCCCCTCTATTTCGCTGTTTGAAGCAAGCATTCAAGATATAAGAAAAAAGAAGAAGGATTTGCAGTGCATTTTAAAATATGTGTTTAAGTAGTAAAGTTAAAAGTGACAAATTAAAGTTATTTAAAGTTTCTTTAAAAAAGTTAAATAAAATAATAAATAAAGAAAATCTTTGGGTGCCATCGAACGCTGCTAAATTGCCAAGTGTCGCTTTTTTAAAATTAAAGGTGAAAAGTATATTTGCAATATAATAATAATTGCCACATATCTCTTTCTAAGTAAAATAAAAAATTAAAGTGTTTAATTATAAATATAAATGTTTATTGAAATAAAGTGAATACATATATGCGAATAAGCAATAAATAAAGTTAAATAAAAATTAAGGTAAAATGAGTTAGAATAGTGCCATTGAAGATGCAAATGCCAATACGCGTCAAATGACGCAAATGACGTCACAAAAAATTTAGAAACTTATTTAGAGAATGATAAAAAGTTTAAAGGTATTTTATAAAAATAATATGAAAAACTATGAGAATAACAAATAAAATGTGCCCTTATATGAGTTGTGAATAAAAAATAATAGGTAATAATATTTTTAGGGTGCAAAATAGAATTTAAATGAGAGGACCCAACAAAGGTTGCCACATTTTTGCTTGCAAAAAGCACAAGGTTTACGACGATACTTAAAAGTAAATATAAAGAGAGCCACATGTCGCTATAATGCAATGTCTCGAACAGTTTTTTAAAGTAATTGTTTAGTATAAAAATAATAGCAAATAGAAAGATAATATTGTTTCAAATAAAAATAATAAAAAAAATAAGTTTATAGATTAAAAGAATAAAGGAAAAATTTAAATTTTAAATTTTAAAATTAAATAAATTAAATGTTTTTCAAAGTAATAAATGTATTACATAAAGAAAATATTTAGTAAATAGAAAGATAATATTATTTTAAATAAAAATAATAAAAAGATAAAAGTTTTATAAATTAAAAGAAACTTCAATTTTTTCTTAAAATTGTTTAACATCTAAATCGTTTCTTTTTTATTTGAAAGAAAACCCCTTTTAAAATATTTAAAAAAAAAACTTAATACTGCTCTGGTTCGATCCAATAAAAAAAATATTTTTGCATCCTCCTTTATTTAAGTTTTAATGAGATTTTTTCATTTGGTATATCATACAATATAGTATAAACATATAAATTATTTTATCTAAAAAACTTAAAATTAAACTATTATGATGGTCGAATATATAATTTAGTAAAATAATACATATTACAAGTCGATTAACTTTGCAATATTTGTTGCGAGTTTTAATAAATAGATTCTAAAATGGATAGAATAATTAATGAAATTCATAGCTCTTCATATATCGAAAAAATAAGAATAGTTATAAGAGATATTAAATCTGATGTCTTTAATAATATAAATAATAATAATAATATAGGTAAAATCGAAAAAAGATTTAAGAAAATTAAAAATTATTATTATTACTTCTCAGTTTATTGTAATTTGAAGACAATAGATATACATAATGAATATGTAGAGTTGGAAGTACAAAGGATATTAGACAGCCTTTTAATAGAAATAAGAGAAGCTAAAAGGTTAGTTGATAAAAAACAACAATTCATATTTTATGAAAAAGAATGTAGAGAATTAATAAGCAATGATAAAAATAATGTTGACATGCAATCAACAGTTAAATCAGTTGTAAAAGAAGAAATTCCTGCAACTGTATGTAGCAAACAAATAGACATAAAAGTGGAAAATATAACCACTTCTGTCGTTAAAATAAAAGATGTAGAGGCAATAGGCATACTTTCAAATAAATTTCCAATAAGTAAACTTAGTAGTACGAATTCTAATAAAGAAAATATAGAGAAGAATAAGTACAAAAGAGCAGATTTTAAAAGTAATCCGCAGTCACTTGTTTGAAAATTTTACTATGGGAGATGTTTTAAATGCTTCTAAAACCAAGTCAATGACGGGCAATCTTAGCATATCTAAAGCGAATTTTAAAAGTAATCCGCAAAGGCCTTGTCAAGAAACAAAAGCTTCTAAAGTTAAAACTAAAGTAATTAAGTCTCTTCCAAAGTTCAAAGTTCCTAAAAATGAAAATGAGTTTGAAGATATAAAAAATAAAGGTTTAAAAAACCATATAGATTTAGTTCAAAAATCAAATAAAGAGAAAAAACAAAGTAAGACAAAACCTAAGTTGTTTTTTAAACAAAAAAAGACAAAACGTATTAACAAGCAAAGAAAGAATAATATTTTAAGAAGTTATAAAAAACTTTGTGAACCAAAGTTCAATAAGAAACAAGAAAAAAAAAGTACATTTCATAAAAAGAAAAACTTTTTCAATATAGCTGAGTTTAGTAAAAGAAAAATGAATGATTTCACGAAACATTTTTGTTTTCGAAAAGTCAGAAAGAATAAAATAACATTTTATATTCTTATAACCCAGAAAAAGTTGTATATAGGATTTAAATATGTTTTTAAATATGCATTCACGAAAGAGATTGAAATTTGATTTGATATTTTAGTTTAAGTAGAAGGAAAAAGAAATTTCATATTTCTTTTTATTATAATTTTTTTGTTTAATTGAAAGGGTTAAATAAAATTAATAAAGCTTCCGAAACGGGGAATGTTAATGTTTATTTAACATTAGAAGTTCCTGCAATGAAACGTTGCAGGCAAAGTAGTAAACAACGAAATGCGCATGCGTGAAAGAGAGTGATCTTTCATCACTTGCAACAAAATATTCATAGAAGGAAGATGTAGTTTCAAGAGAGAAATTTAATATTCAAAGTTAATAAACTACATTATGTAATAGTAAATAATTAAAGGACAAACAAGTTTAGCGAAGGCTAATAGAGGCTATAATCAAGGTATTTACCATTTATATCAAGTTGAATCTATTAATCAATAATGTGAAAATATCTAACAAGTGCATTTTTGTAAAGAGTAAAATGTTTTATCGTTGTGTTTTTATATGTTTATTATTTTATGCTATTTATTAGATTTTAGAATTGTAAATATAGTATTGTTTTAAATATGTTTTCAGGACGATGTCATTAGCATTTACCAATAAAAGTTTGTGTGAACACATCCGTACCAATTATTACCCTCAGCCTGAACTTGCTTGGGAGTCAAAAGTCTGTCGGAATTGTGAATGCAAAGATGTACAAATCGCCGCTTTATGATTACGACAATATCTAAATTCTCAAATCATTAAAAGAAAATGTCCCCGATTTGAAGAATTTAACATATATATATATATATATAATATATTATATAGATATATATATATATATATAAATATATATATATATATTATATATATATATATAATTATAATATATATATATATATATTCTATGGTATATATATATATATACACTGTATATATAAATCCGTATTATAGTCATATTTAGGCCTAGAAAGGGTATTGGTACTACTGTATAATTTAAAACATCTATAATATACATAAAAAGAAATATTTTAATAAAAAACAAAAAAAACATTTTTGTTTTTCAAAACGTGTTTTTTTTCTAAAAAAAAAACAAATTAAAAAAAAAAACGTTTTTTTTTCACAACCTATAATATATATATATATATATAATATATATACTATATATATTATATATTATATAAATTTTATAATAAAATATATATATATTATAATATATTATATATATATATATATATATATATATATTATATTAACACATGTCATGCTAATATAATAATTGCTTTCAAAATGTCATCTTCCCATGTATATGTAACAATATCCTCTTATAGGATGTAAATCGGCGCCCAGCAGATCACAAATTATATATTATTAATAAATATATATATTTATTATATATATATATATATTAATATATATATACTATTATATCAGGGATGGGAGTCGAGTCGGATTCGGGAGTAGAGCGTTTTCAAGGGTAAGGAGTCGGAGTCGATTTCCCAAAAGTCGGGGTCGGAGTCGGAAGTGTCGATTTTAAAAACAACGACTCCTTTTCGACCACAGGAAACAGTTCATAGAATCATTTCTTATCAAAAATGTTAAAAACTTTAATTGAATTTTTATTAAAACATACGTACATTTTTTTTATTTTGGCATTTGTTTGTAGGAGGGAATTTATATTGGTTTATTTTTAATTTTTCCTTATATTAAAAGAAAAACTTTTTCCAGCGATATTTTAACATTTTCTATATTATTTTTCTTTCTGAGTCCGAATACGCTAAATATTTTTCTTGAGAAACCAGTAGTTCATCCCCTATCGCCCAAATAAACATTTGTAATGATGGCAGAGATATTGACTTTATATATATATATATATCATTAATATATATATATATATAATATATATATATATATATAATATATATATATATATATATATAAATCAGGGCTGCGTGTATAGGAGAAGTAGAGAGAGCGCTCCTCCTTCAGTAATTAAGCGTAAATTCTGAATTATAACAATTAAAACTATGTTTTCAATTTATGATAAATAATTGAATGCAAATTTTAAAAATTGTCTTGTAATAAGACAGAAACATACGATGATTTAGTCTAATAATAAGAAATTTAATAAACATACTTGTATCAGTTGTATGTAGTTTTTTTTTTTAATTTCTATTTATAAAAGAAGTCGGGAGATTGAGCAAAATCATTTTCGCTCCAGTCTTGCACCTAAAGTAATGTAAAAATCATATGTCTGGCAGCAATACAGAAAGAAGGTTGTAAAATATACTAGTTTGGGGCAATTAGCGTAATCACCTTGTAAAGTAGTTGTACATTATTATTATTATTATAATATACCGGTATATATATATATATATATATAATATATATCCAGAAGTATATTATTTATATATATTATAATATATATTAATTATATATAATATATATATATATAATATATATATATATTATATATATATATATATATATATAGATATATATATATATATATATTCCAGAGTTGGAAGATTTTGTTAAAATATGTCACTAATTCCAACCTTTTTTCACAATTTCCTCAGGCTCTGTGTTAGATGAAATTATTGGGAAACTAATTTCAAAAAACTGTAAAACAAGATGGAATTTTAACATCCCAACTGTAAATCATGGTTTTTGAGGCAAAGAGAGCATTGTTTAGAAATGCCTTGAAATATTTGAAATGAAAGTAAACAAAAGGAACACAGAGATCAAGCAGGAGATTTTTCAGAGAATATGGCGATCCTACTTTGTATTGCTCACTCTTTCCTATCGCAATAAAGGAAATACCAAGAGAATACTAAACCAATTTTCAAATAAGAAATGAGAATTATCTAGCATGCTTCATTGCAATACAATTAGAGTTAGGAAAGGGTAAAAGAGGATGACCATGCATAATGAAGTAATTGAAGAAGGAAAACTTTGGTGAGGTGGAGCAGATGGTTAAATGTTCATTCTATGAATTTACAAAAGCTGCTGAGCATGAAGTGTGTGACATAATAATATTTTGGTCTAAGGAGAGGTTTCTGTTTAGTGATCATCTAGTATCAGCTCCACTTTTCGAGCGTGAACACTTTAAATTTTATAGAACCTCATTTCCCACAGTTGCATTTAAATGACCGTAACTGTTTATACATTTTTTAACATCTTGAGATACAAATCTGAACTTGAAGTTATATATTCCTAGAGAAGTTTTTTAAATCGGAAAGGAGCTCTTGATTCTTTGTTACAACTTACGCATATTTGGAGGTATTATACACATTAACTTTGGAAGCTTTCAACTCAAAACTATATCATGATACAAATTCTAAAATCAGTTTTCGGAATCTGCATGAAAAATATGTATAGTTTTCCACCTAATTTTATTTCAGTTACGAAAAATTTCCCAATATGTTGCAACCAGTTGTACATCGTACAAAATGTGTTGTAAATGAAATTTTCCTTTGGGAGTCGAGTCGGGAGTCGGAGTTCAGTTTTAAAAAATCGACTCTTGGAGTCGGGAGTCGTATTTTTAGAATCGACTCTGGGAGTCGAGTCGGGAGTCGATTTACTTTTTTTTTCGACTCCCATCCCTGATTTAAAATTAATATTTTCTTTATTAAAAGGTATGTGTAAATTGTTGGAAGAAGCAAGAATCTATTTTATCTAAGTTAACTTTAAGACGGAATTGACATTCTTGATTCCTACTGATAATTTAATTTGTTTATTATTATTATTATTATTATTATTTTATGTACTATTTTTACGATGAAATGGATGTAGATAGTAAATATATATATATAATTTTAATGTTAAGTTATATATAGTATATATAAATATATATACTATATAATATTATATATATATATTATATATATATATATTAAATATTATATATATATATTTATATTATATATATATATATATATATATATATATATATTTAAAATAATAAAAAGTGATTTTATTTATTTGCAACATGAGGAAGCTCCAATTCTCAATGAATATTAACCTTTTTCTTCTGTTTTCATTGAGACTGTTTATTTTAGTGTAAGTTCTTCCTGTTTTACCAGGTGGTAAACTCCGCCTATTCTCTTCTCCTGTGACTACTATCCTATCTTTCTTTGATTTTCAGGTGAAATGTATTATTTTTTCTCTTACTATTGTGCTATCTTGTCATTTGACGTTTCATCGTATACAGGATAAATCTCATATAAAACTGGAACGAACCATTTTTTCCAATCCTTCTCCATCTTTTGCTCTTGGTCTTGAGTATTGTTAGGTTGGTCATTCTGAAAAGTAATTCTCACTATTGCAAATGTGCTATGTTCAGTTATGATATATCGTTCGTGCAAGCTGGCATATATTAAGTGTTTTTGTGTAAATATTATATTTTTACAAATTTATATTGTGTCCTGAGTCAATTTGAATATTTTTTAATTTATTTTTATATTTGTGATGTCTACCTAGATATATTATCAAGTGATAATCAATATTTTCATTTTTTCTGTGTGATGATATTTTTGTGGTGGGTTTCCATGTACGATTAGATGCACACAGACGACTTCTCGCTTACATGAGTCAGACACTTGGATAACAAGGTAATAGTGTTTATAAATAAAAACATTTCTATTGCAACTTAATTAAAATAATATTATTTATTATTAAATATAAAGAGTTTAAAATTTATTTTATGCTACAAAATTTATTATTTAATATCTATTGTAAATATAAATATTTCATATTATCTTTCATCTTCAATGGAATATTGAATTATGAAAGCGTGATATTCGAACAGCTGATTTTGAAACATACAAATTTGCAAACTTTTTGCAATCATTTTAATTTATGAAATTATTTTTGAGATAATATAGCTTGTTTCTTAAAAGTAATCCTCTATATATTTTTACATTAATAATTTTTAAATTTTTTATAAATATATAATATTATATATATATATATATAATATTATATATATATATAATATTATATATATAATAACTATATATAATATTATATATATATATATATATATATATATAATATATATATACTATATATATATTATATTCGTGAATATATAATTGGGTATATTATTTTTTAAAAAGAGTAGTTATATATTTTCTTTTTTTTTTAGTAAAGTATTTAACTTTCCCAGTGTGTCATCGATTCCGTTGATCATTTATTTATTCAAATACAATTTATTTTGCTGGTATTTAAGATTATTTATGATGTGTTTGGCACTGATTTTGAACACCAAGAATCTTAGGTAATATTGCTGATAAAGATACTATAGTCTTGCAGTTGATTCTTGTATAAAAAAGAACTCGGCATTCATTATAACCTTCTGTTGATCTCCAGTAGGATCGATGATAGAATGAATTTTAGTTTAAGGATTAATAAGTAAAAATATGTTAATAACAAAGTACTCATATCTGTGATGAGTAGAAGGAAGGTCCTTTCTAATTGCCTGTTTTCAAAGAGAACAGAACCAACCTCATCAATTAACTGGATATGTTAAGCTATACAGCTTTATCTATCAATGGAGGGGATATGTCTCCGGATCTGGTGCACCTGTTCACTTGATGACGTTTCTGAGGATTGTGATGATTAATTTCTAAGGGATATTATTCTATATGCAGGCATTTTCTCGATGTAATAACTCAAATAAAAGATAATAACAAATAAGAAACAAAAGGATGTTGAGAAGCTTTATGATTTTATGGTTTTATTATTATTTAGAAAATTTACAAAAGGGATTATTATTGGAGGGTGGATTACCGAATGTAATAATCCAATACTACGATTCAATATATACAGTTACATAGTTTGTTTGGGGATTTCAAGAAGGATATAATCACCACACGGTGATAGGAATCAATTTTTATAGTAGAATGGAGATTACCCAAATTATAACATAATTCAAAAGAATATATTATCAAGGTCAAGTATAACTGATATAATAACTTGGATTTTCTTTATAATCCAATGTTCAGACAAAATAGGTACGATGGCTAATTCAAAGCCTTGGAAACATTACGAGATGAGAAACAAATAGTTTCTCTAATATTATTCATGCAAACCGTTGATAATTGGAAATTCTGCCAAGGCTCATTTATTAACAGATATATTATACTTTTCAGATTTGGTTTGGTTGTTACAGTGCTCTTTTACTGGCTTTTGTGTTGTACCTTGTCCAACATATTCAACATGCCCTTGTTAATGGCGGTTGGCTCGTCTGAAGTTTCTATATTCAAAAATGAGAAAAAATCTCTGCGTTTAAAACATGGTGTGTATGTGCGAGCTGATTTCCTATCTGGCCGTCATATTTCCTCGTGTCCCTCCCGGATACGAATGTTCATGTCCCCTGATGTAAAAGCTGTAATTATCTGGTCCCTGACCACATCCGCCTGGAAAAGGAAGGAAATAAAAAACATGGATGGTAAATCTGCAACTGTTTTTGAACCAAACACGGAGTTGTCTGTAGAAAAAATCCCAGAAATTATGACAGAAATTACAGAGGAAGCCAGAAAAATCAACTCCAGAGTGAAGGTTTATTTGTTTCTTCCTCCTATCCAAGATATGCATGATTTCAATAAGAAACGCATTATCAGGGACTGGGGTTCCAGATATGCTACATATTTAATTGACGATCCAATATTTTCTCCTGAAAGAATGCAGGAACATTCCATCACCAGTTATAAAATGTTTGAGTCTTTATTGGATCAACAATACCAATGGCCAGATAAAAATATAATCAGAGGAACTGATGTGTTGGATTTTTATTATCAGAAAAATGCGCAGAAAGGAGAGCTTAAAGACACCCCCCACAGTAGATTTCTTGCTAAAGAAACATCCATATTAAATTCTCCTTTACTTCCAGACGGTTTACATCCTCACCGCCGATTTTTAGAATCATTTATGGACAAGTTTGGACATTTATTTAAGACTCAAAAACTTTCTGTAAAACAGACTAACTATGGTAAAAATCAAATTCCACCAAGAGTAAATTTGAATCGACGACCTCGACCACTTGCATCCATTCCTTTTAATGATGGATCTGATCAAATGGAACACTCTTTTATGTTACCCTCTCATTCCTTTTTAAATGATTATAATTATAATGTCCCTCTAGAATTCAGTACTGAAGATCAATATAATTACCCTCAAGACCCTAGTAACTTCAGTTATCAGAAAAATCCTTCCAGGCAGGAGCATAGTGTTTCTTATGCTTTCACCCCTCAGACTGCCTATCCTCAAAATGAACCACTTCCTGAATCATCTTTGTCTCAACCCTCCTGTAGTTACGCTTCAACTGCTCAGTGTAACCCTGAACCTTCCCAAAGTTGTAATGCTGAGTCATCCCTGGACCCTAACGTAAAAATAGTTTTGCGCACTAGTTTAAGGTGGGCAATGGAGCAAATCCATTGGACAGAGATGACGGAACAACAAAAACATTTAACCTATTTGCAATTGGTTAAGGAATTTAATGAAGAGAAAGATGCCTCTGCGATACTTTCATCATTGTCAAAGGAAAAAATGTTATAAACTTTTGTTCTTCAGTAACGTTATTTTGTTTTGCTATTTATTTTCAATTGTTAAGAGAGACCCGAAGTACCCTTCTTTACTCTACTGTTCTATGCTCTTTGCCTCTTGATCCCCGTCATCCATTGAATGACGTGGAAAATTGAGGTGGGGAGGGATATAAGGGAGATGTTATTCATGCATAAAAATGTTTTAGGTATCGGTATCTTGGCTGGTATTATTCCGCCTGTATGTGTAAGTTATGATACGGTGGATGTATTATCATTTTTATGGCTTCACTTATATGAAAACCTTGTGTATTTAACAATTATCATTAATCAGTTTTCTTTCCCCATAGTTAAAATTATCGATTATGTGATGTAATATTTTTATAATAAATCTTTGTCTGAAAGAATATAAAACAAAAAACAGTTTTATAACAAACCTAGTAAAGTTACCAAAGAGTTGTTGAATACAACCAATTGTAAAGAATACGTCACTGATCTTAGAACGACATATCTGGATAATTGTCACATCCAGGTCAGTACCTAAAAATAAAGAAATAATTATTGTTAATATAAATAAAATAATGTAATAAATTATAAGCTTAATAATTGATAGAAAAAAATATAGTAACCTATATTTTACAGTTTGCAATAAAGAAATCCTATACAGCCATTGTGAAAATCAAAGACTTGCCCCTGTTGGAAATAATAGGGTGAGTCAAATAAATGATTGGTTTTATAGATGAAAGAATGTAAAAGAAAGTTATAAAATTAAATTGAAGTAAAGATTAAAGTAAATATAAAATGTACTCACTTTTATAAGGTTCATCTATAAAACCAATCATTTATTTGACTCACCCTATTATTTCCAACAGGGGCAGGTCTTTGATTTTCACGATGGCTGTATAGGATTGGATTTTTATTGCAACAGTAACTGTACAATATAGGTTACTATATTTTTTCCTATCAGTTATTAAGCTTATAATTTATTACATTATTTTATTTATATTAACATTAATTAAAGTTTCTTTATTTATAGGTACTGAACTGAATATGACAATTATCCAGATATGTCGTTCCAAGATCAGTGACGTATTCTTTACAATTGGTTGTATTCAACAACTCTTTGATAACCTTACTAGGTTTGTTATTGTCTTTGTTTTAAATTCTTTAAGACAAAGATTTATTATAAAAATATTACATCACATAATCGATAATTTTAACTATGGGGAAAGAAAACTGATTAATGATATTTGTTAAATACACAAGGTTTTCAAATAAGTGAAGCCATAAAAATGATAATACATCCACTGTATACAGGGCGGAATATAACCAGCCTGTCTGTATAAATACCAGCCAAGATACCGATACCTAAAACAACATTTTTATGCATGAATAACATCTACCTTATATATATATATATATATATATATATATATATATATATATATATATATATATATATATATATATATATATATATATATATATATATATATATATATATATATATATATATATATATATTTATATATATATATATATATATATATATATATTTTATTGTAATTAGTTAATAGCCAGTTAAAGGGCAAGGTTGAAAAAAGTAGTTTCAGTATCATATATTTCATAAACATACCAATTTTTCAAAACGCACTATACGAGCTCTATAACCCGGCCTAACAATATATTTGGTTTTAGCTGGCCATTTTGAATGGTAGAATATAAACTAAATATCGCAACGGACTGGAAGCTGCAGAAGATTTGTAAAACATTATTAAACTATATTTTTAAATGAGACCTTTAAAAATCAAAAAATTTATTTAGTAATCTGTTTCACTTACATAAATTTTGTATAGCTATTCTTTTTCATTTCAGTTTCATTTATTTTTAACACTAATATGTTCCTCTTCCCAAAATAAGTTAACTTTACGTAATTGTTAGGGTGCTTGGATTGTTCATTTCTTTTTTTTCTTTCTTTATCTACCCCTTTTCCCTAAGACTGGGGGTAAGGTGCGTGTCATGCATCGGAAAAGAAAAGCAGAAGAAGAATATGACAAAAGTCGAAAAGAAAGCCCAGCCTTACCGCCCCCTCTGTACCATTAATTGGTAAGAACTCGTCGCAATCAGAAAATCCACCCTAGAGCTTCATGGGACCGCGACGGATCCTCACTATGGTAAATCATGCACCATTCTTCTCGCCTCTGCCAAACTCACATTTCTCTCCTGCAAATTTCTTCAGTCTCCCAGCCAGTCGGTTCCCAACACACACACCACTATACATCCGCTTAACCAACCGACTATCATTCATCCTTTCCACATGACCAAACCATCTCTCATTTACCCCTTTCTTCACACCACACAACTCTCTAATATGTTCATTCCTCATTTTATCAATTCTTCTCACACCTAGCACGCTCCTAAGATTGTCCATCTGAACACATTGAACTTTAGATCTATACTTCTTATTCCAGACCATAGTCTCACTACTATACAATAACACTGGTAACAACATACCCTCATGCAAGACCCTAGCGCACTCCAGACTACATTCACCAACGATTTAATTGCACCAGCCACCTTCCTGCCATTCACAATTTTCCTACTACACTCTGCATCATCCGTTCATGAAGTATAAATATGCAATTTTTGAAATTTGTTTAGGTACAAAGTAAAAAAAATTGCATTTATTATAATCTAATCAGCTTTGTTATTAAAACAGAAGGAATAAAAAAATATTTTATTATAAAATGAAATCTTTATTACAATGTAACAAATTGGTGTAAAAAGGATTATAAATATTTTGGAATTAATTTCGTGTATAGGAATTTGCTTCTTCAAGGAGAAGAGGAAATCTTCAACTTGCATCGGATGATCCATTCATCCTTAGAAACATTTAAAAACCATCGACAATATCAATATAAACAATTACAGAAAACATCGACCCAATACTGCCACACAGCAAAATCTGATTCCTCCATTTCTTGGAAAGAAGTGAAGGAATAATATTTTAGCATTCTTTAAAAAAAAAAAAAAAAATTATATACAAAATAATGCATTTATTTCCCCCCAAGCTGCTTTCTTTATGTAACAATTAGCATCCTGCTAAAAACAACAACAGTATTATACAAATGCTTTTATCATTGAATAGAAGAAACTGCAAATTTGGCAGCTTCTTCCAAGTTGGCAGCAGACTGAATAGGGAGTCCTGATTCGGAAAGAATCCTCTTTGCCTCTTCAACATTTGTACCTGAAAAAGAACAATAAAACTATATTTTTTATCCCACTTTCAATCTTTTATAAACCATTAATAAAAACATTTACACTCAACAGTCCCAAAATGCCCGACTCGACAATTCAAGGTAACATTTTAAAAGTGTAATCTTAAGATATACTGGAAATATTTTGTTCTTTTTTGGTTATCAGAATAAGAAAATGATATATACCATTGCAATAACAATTTTAAAAAAGTAAATGTTTACATTAGTTTCTAAAAAAATTAAATTAATATTAAAAGGGTAAATCAAGAAGAAATCCAGATGTTAGCGGGTTTGCGACCTGCTGGTGAAGTCGCCGTAGGCCGGGAGGGGGCGCAGGAAAGGGGAGAACCCCTCCCCTACGTCGTATTACTCCTATTTCCATACAATGGCGGAAAAATATTCCTCTGCAGGCAGAT
>JABUQX010083208.1:7500-12500 GCA_015478945.1 Trachelipus rathkii | reverse complement strand
CCCGTCCGCAGAAATGACAAATGTATTAAAAATAAAATAATATATATATATATATATATATATATATATATATATATATATATATATATATATATATATATATATATATATATATATATATATATATATATATATAAAGAGTAAGGTCATGATAGTGAGTGAGGAGAGTCCGCTGTATGAAGTTATGTTGGACGGTGAGCAATTGGAACAAGTATCAGAGTATAAATATATAGTATATATGTTGGATGAAAACGGAACGGATGATGCAGTGTAGTAGGAAAGTTGTTAGTGGTAGGAAGGTGGCTGGTTCAATTAAATCCTTACTGGATGCAAAGGGACTAAGTCTTGAGTGCGCTAAGTTTTGAATGAGGGTTTGTTGTTACCAGTGTTAATGTATAGAAGTGTAACTATGGTATGGAATAAGATGTATAGATCAAAGGTACAATGTGTTCAGATGGACAATCTTTGGGGCGTTTTGAGTGATAAGAATTGATAAAATGAAGAATTAACGCATAAGGGAGTTGTGAGGTGTGAAGAAAGGTGTAAATGAGAGAATAAACGAGAATGCATTCAGATGGTTTGATCATACGGAAAGAATGGATGATAGTCCATTGGTTAAGCGAATGTATAGTAGTGAGTGTGATTTGAATCGACCGGCTGGGAGAACGAAGAAAAAGTGGATAGAGTCGGCAAAGGAATGTTCGAAGGAAACGAATGTGAGACTGGCAGAAACGAGAAGAAAGGTGCATAATAGGAGAGAATGGCAAGGTTTTGTGAAGGGGTTTGATTGTGGGCCGTCTGGTCCAAGGGATGAACCCTACATTGACGAGATACCACAGTGAGAGTCCGTCGCGGTCTCGTAAAATCCTGGGGTGGATTTTTCTAACTGCGACGAGCTCTCACTTAGGGTATGGAGGGGACGGTATGGAAGGGGGGGTCTTTCTTTCCGACTACATCATGTTCTTTACCCCTAAACGGAGGAGTACTATTTAATAGGATTTCAAATGTTATCACCCATTATTTATTCAAATTTCTTTGGAAGCCAATTTAACTATATTATTAACTAACTTAACCACTTTCCCCGATCACTCAGTGCCTCCTACTAAGCCTCTAATGTTTCTTGCACTGGAATGTAACAATGGGGATCTGCAGTACGCAAGGACATTCCATGCTCCCTATACGGGAATGGCTGCTATTTACTAACGAAACTCGAGGCGCGTGTGTGTAATTTCACTTTAGTTGATTCATCAGATTGGCAACTGACTGACAATCATGGATTGAGATTCTCATATAATACAAGACTGTCCTTTTGAACTGAAAGTGACAGAAACTAATTGTAGTATGTTCTCTTTACCTTAGTAATGAATTATAGCTTCTAAAACTATCAATTTTTAGGAACTTATTTTGACAGTCTTCTTCCTACATAGTCAAGAAAGTTTTAAATTTTTTAGAACTTCTGAGACAACTATAATGCATCTTGAATCTTCCAAGCTGACAGAGTTGTACTACAAAAGTTATTCACTTCCATGGTTAAGTTTAAAATAGATTATGAACGCACCATATAAATAAAAGTCAAGATTTAAAGCTGTTTCTTCAAGTTCTAGTTTAATTGCAATCTGCTATTCTGATGATAGCCTTCATATATAAACTAATGTCGACGGAAATTTATAACAATCAAATAATTTCCCAGAATTCCTCTTTCTCCTAAAACCCCAATTGACACTGCTTTAATTTCTAATGACAAAAGGTTTTTTCAATTATAATTAATAGAGCTTTTTCAGATATCGAAATATAAATTCTAAAGTACTACCAATCAATTATAAAGTTAGAATATATATGTCTTTATGCTTAAACCTCAAGGGTAGAGCTTTCGAATCCCATCATATCTGCCAAAATTGGTCTGTTGAGTTTCTCTCTGGTAATGATAATGATGCTGCAGCAAAAGTATCAAAAGACTTTTTAAGCGGTAGTTGGACAAGGAAACAAACTTTTCAGTTTAGGATTATCAAACCTGAACAAAAAGATAGACTACCTGCAATCAAACAAGCCATGCTCATTCTTGTATAAAATGCATATTGCTGACCCATTTCCACTGTCTAATATAAGAAACCATATACATATATTTGAGAAATATAACAGGCATCGCAATATACTAATAAATATTGGTGGTATGTCGACTCCTCAATTTAACATCACTAAGCTCTCCTCCAGTGTTTCTTTCGATTGAACATTCATCCCATTTTGTCCCCAAATTCAATATGTTTTTCAGTTGTGCCAAGTTGAAAGCATTAGGATATAAACAAACAGTTTTTCGTTACCAAGACCCAGTTTTCCTGAAATACAATTCAAATGTCTAAGTAATCTCCCAGATTTTTAATCAAGCTATTCTGCAGCACCAAGATCAAAGTTCAAGACAGAGCCAACACCCTTTTGCCAGTCTTCATTTCAATCAAATTTTGGTTTAGGTCTATTAGAGACCAAGATTTTTCACCTTGGATTTTGCATTAAATCAGATTACAGCTTCCATAAAAAATAAGTGTATGTGCGACAAAAGAAATTATATTTGGGTTAATATTATCATTCCACTGAGCAAAAATGTTTTAGAAGTATTTAAATAGTATGGTATTAGGGTATGTAAATATAATGACTCCAAATTATAGTACTGATTTATCAGTTAGGGATTTACATGTAGCAACGCTATATCAATCTTAAAATTTGAATAAATTTAAGAAGCAACAATGCTCATTCTTAACTGTGTAATCTTATAATAAAAAATAATAATAAACTGAGCAATGATATTTTCAAAATCTTAATAAAATAACTATGAATATTTTGAATGTTTTGTTAAGAACTTTAAATATTTATTTTACAAATTACAATACCAGTAGATTTTAGAAACAATTTTTTTTAAATTATTAAAGAAAACCCCTTACCTCCAGTAAGAATTCTGAAAGCATGATAAACCTGGTCTTCTTGAACCCCACAACAAACAAAAAAAAACATCAGTTTAACGTTATACTTTATGATCTAAATACTATCCTTTAATTTTCTTTGAATATAGACGAAATTAATGATTAAATATGGTGACTAATTACACTAATTAAAAATAAACTTTCAAAATATTCACTTTTATCCCATTTAAATATTTAATAATTCAACACATTGCTAGAAGGTACGAAATGCATGTCAAGCAACAACTTTTAGCGTACGGGAACTTGCTCTGAGTCAGAGAAGGATTAACTAATAACCAAAAATCATACATTGGATCATGTTAACGATAGCAGGTTCAACATCTCTTTAGAAGACTATTCTAAAATTGAAAGCTTCAATAAAGAAAACTCAAATGAATTAAAAATAGAAAATAAAAATACTGCAAGTTTATCCTTTTAAAAATTTTAAGCTTCATAGTAGATAATATAATGAAAAATTTCGAACTACAGTACGCTATGTTCTAAAATTCAATATTTTACTATATGATTTGTGTTTTTAATCGTTAATTATGTTTTATCAAGTTAACTAATGAAACTAATATAATGAAAAATTTCAAACTACAGTGCGCTATGCTCTAAAATTCAATAATTTTCCTTTATGATTTATGTTTTAAATGGTTAATTATGTTTTATCAAGTTAACTGCATCTTCCTAATGCCAAAGTTTTTTTTAATTAATTTAATTAAGGTTTATGCCGTGAAACAAAAAGTATTGGAGTTAATTTAAATTAAAAATAAATTTAACATATAGTTTGAACTCCATTATGAAGCTAGACTTAGTGCATGCAATTAAAAACTATTTCTTCGTTACCCAAACAACCGATGTTTCCTTCCATTCCAATATAATTCAAATTGTGTTTTGCTGCATCAACTTCCCTAGGATCACTTTCTGTTGTATCTTCTTCAGCAAATATTTCTTTCTGTCTAAAAAATAAAATACAACAAAACCTATTAAAAGAATTTCTTACAAAATAAATGTAAAATATTTCGTAGATTAAATTCATTTGTGGTTAAACATCATTGTAGCGCTTTTCAATCTACTTTGTATTAATTAGCGCTTTTCAATCTACTTTGTATTAATTAGCGCTTTCAATCTACTTTGTATTAATAAGCGCTTTTCAATCTACTTTGTAATAATTAGTCCTTTTCAATCTACTTTGTATTAATTTTCAGATAATATATGAAATTTATTTTAATTTAATCCTTGCAAAAGATGTCAAAAATCTACAAGAAATTACCTACAAGCAGGATCTCTTCAGTTAAAATTTCTTAGACCCACCTTTTTTTTTTACTTTAACGTAATTTATTTCGCTTTATCAATTTTCGTTTATGTAAAATCACAATAAGTATTTTGTACACTATAGAATTATTAAAAACTTGTGATAAAGGTCATCTTTTTTTCTTATTTGCATTAAATTTGTATTAAGTTTTGATATTGTTGAGTTCAATACCTAAGGAAAGACAATATGATGAAAGATGTACAGAGAACAACAAGAGAATGATTTTATAAATAACCCCCCCCCCACCAAAAAAAAAAAAAAAAAAAAAAAAAAAAAAAAAAACAGTTACAAGGATGGTGTAAAAAGAATTGGGAATGTTTTCTGTAACCAACTGCAGTGTAGATGTGAGTAAAGTTCTTTACATTAGATTTGCAAATAGTGTTTGAGAGCAAGTGTTCGTAATAAAAAGTACCAAAAAAAAGGGAAAGTATACCTTAATAGATTACACCTATATACGAGTATATCTTAATACAGCAAGAAGCATGTGTAATTATGCATTTAGCATAAATATTTGCAATAAGGAAATCTTAGCAGAGCTTAATAATAAAAATAACAATTAACTATAAAAAAAAAAAAAAAAAAAAATTTTTTTTTTTTTACTGTGGCGTCGTGATAGGCAAGTATCTTTTACTTTGTATTAAAAATTATAAGACAACTTACAAATAAATACCTCGAATAAACTCCAATTCCCTTAAATTGCCTTTAAATTGTAAGAAATTTGTTTACTTTTA
>JABUQX010083208.1:0-2500 GCA_015478945.1 Trachelipus rathkii | reverse complement strand
GATTCTGCACCTCCCTCCAGAATGTCAGACATAAGACCATTCATTCCGATGTCATTACTATACTGCGTCAAGTCCGCTTCTATCCCTCCAAAAAACTACTTACGAGCACAGAACCATGTCCTCTTCAGTAGGGCACTCTGAAAAAGCTCCTAGGAGTATGAAGACCCTGCGCCAGTCACATTGATGAGGGAATGGGGTCTCAATATATCGTAAAAAGACATGCTCTCAATCCGAAACTTCAAAGTTCCATTCTGTCATTCCTTAACGTCTCTTGGAGATTGTTCCTATTATCTCTACTTTCCTGATTGACATTAAGAACACATTCTAAAAGGTTCCACAATTTATTTGTCCTATCAGAGAGGACGAAGACACAGCTGTCGGATTTTGGAAGAAACTCAACAGAGAGAATTTTTCCGTTCACAAACATTAATAGATTTCCCCCCTCGCCGGGAAACTCCTGACAACCACACCGGGTCCCCCCGCCGTTTACTACTGACCCTTTAACACCCACTTAATTATAACCTCTCAGACCCATACTTTCTCACCTACCATAAAAGGTAAAAATAGAGTTGTCAACAAAGTTACAGTGTTTCTCAGGTTCTACTCCTCTGAACCACGACGTATTGCGCTATACTAAATTGTCAACGGTTGGATATCTGGTCATCTCCCGTAAACCTCCAACTGTAGGTACGCAACCGCGAAAAGACAGTATGCTTCCCCTCAATCTTGTGAAAAGGTGAATGATATTTATTCTCCATGCTCCAGTAGTGATATGGAATATTCCATCCTGAAACTGCTCAGAACTGCAAAGGACCCCACCATGCTTCCTCTTCAAGAGTCCCGTTCAATTACCCTGTTTTGAACAGTTGGTTTTAGAGCTTACCCGTTGTACACTATATTATAAATTCTGATGCAGTGATATAGTATGACGTATACGCTCAGCTCAATGATAAAACTCATTGTACAATATATCAAAATCAATCTTCGACACGAATCACAGGGCTTACCCACCGCCTCCACGTGTTAAACCGCCAAGGACACACTATCACCTCATAATCCCATTTACATACAGAAAACTTCCTCTTCATCTAAATTCACTGCAATAATCGAAACTCACGGCATAGTACTTGCCATATTCCGCTAACTACCTTGGTCACTGCCCACACTACCAACTCTCCCTCACAAAAAAGACACAAAAAAAGCTATTGCCCTTGAATTGAATTCTCCCGTCCAAAGAAGCCACTACAAGCCTTAATTTCGACTGACGCCTCTCATTCTTTTCCTTACAAGCTTTATCCAATGAAATCACACATAAGAGCATAGCTAACATCCAATACAAAAATTATGTGAACAACACTTTGTCCTGCCAAGACACAACTTAAGTTCACATACTCTACCGAATTTTGGCTCGCTCATCCCAACTTAGTGCTCAAGACGGAGACAAGGGTCTGCGTTATGTCAACAACTATTTAATTTTCGTGCCTTTCCACCACCATTACTAAATCACCTCCCTGAGTAAACAATGTTCTCCAAAAAACACAACAAGGGAAATAAGGAACTCAGTCGCCAAGTTAATAGACAATAATATTCGTTCCAAATAATTTAGAGCATACTCTGTTACCGAATTTCGTCTTAAACAATAACACAGTAACCCCAGGATGTAAAAAATGCAACTCAGAAGAGTAGCCATTCCGACATCATAAACGTCCTACTAACATTGAAGACTACAACCTTTGCACATAGGCTTATAACATAGAATTAGATACCCCAAACAATCACCAAACTACCATTGTATCAAAACTCACAAACAAATCATTTCATCTCAATAGTCTACAAGACAAGGTTTATTAGCTTCTCTCAGAATTCCATCTTACAACTTAAACTCTAAAACTCTATCTCCCCTCTGTACAGTTTTCCAATTTACTGCTGCCTCTATCTACATCTTAAAGGATTGGACTATACACTCTCTTATTAGATAGATAGAATCTCGAAGATCTTACTGATACCAGCTCCCCCAAACATGAGAGCTCGATACTGCACCGAATTACTCCCCATTCTTCTATTCTAATGCTGTGCCTGCACTTCCGAGAATCAATAGCGCTCAAATGAAAACTGAACACATTTATATATCAACGAATAACAACGATCTGCAAATACTCGCTCTAAGAAACGTTCTGGGTTGACTGGAGCGCCTATGAAGATTTGACATCGTGCCAACATCATAACCTCACACCTACATACAAACCTATTATCCAACATGGATTGGCTAACCTGCTTTAAAACCCCACCCTGAATGTATGCCCACCAGCAATTCTCCTCCACATCAATACTTTATCACCCCTCAATCTCTCTCTCCCCCAACACATTGCAACACGCGACTCTTCAGATTGATCCCGAAGGTCCCAGAGACTCATTAACAACTCAATACCCCACAGAGCTACTGTGTGAACATATTTCGCATGCATATTGCATGACCTGTGTCTTCCATTCTTATCGTATA
>JABUQX010083207.1:32500-33751 GCA_015478945.1 Trachelipus rathkii | reverse complement strand
TTTGTATATCCTCTCTTCATTTCCTTCCAGTTATCCTATAACATATGTGTTTTCCCAGCCACTATTCATCCTTTAAATCTATTAACAGTGGTCTTCCTCTTGGTTCTGAACTATCCCCAACTTTTTTATACTCTTCATTAATGACACCTATTACTTAATCACCTATCTACTTCTATGCTGCGAATTTGACCCGTCATTACTCCTTTCATTTTGAATGTCCCACCAATCCACAAATAACACATGCTAGGAGGGTGGCCTTGGAGCAACTAACCTCTGATCTTTTACAAATTTGTAACTGGGGCATGCAAAATATGGAGGTTTTTCAATTCCTCATAAACTTGGCTCCTTCATTTTTTTATTTAACATATTCTTTCATGTAACTAAAAACGACTAAAAATGTCTATTATTAATATTCTTGACATTTCTTTTTATTGTGATCTTAGCTTGTAAGAGGTTGGGTGTTCTGAGGCCATTTAAAATTTCTTCACACCACCTAAGTTGCTTTGTCTTTATAGGGGTTCCATTCTCCCCTCTATGAAGTATATCTCAAACATCTGGGGCGTTTCTACTCACACAGCTCTCCTTGGACTTTTCATCTTGTCAACTTTCTCACTCCAACTAACCATCTCCAGTTTCTTTCTGCCTGTTGGTTTATTGAACCACTCTTTTATAGTATCACTATTATAAAAGATATTGGTCTTCTGAATTCTCTAGTCCCATACCACCTCCATTGAGGAAGATTTGTGTAACACACTTTACAACAAAATCTCATCCTTTAACTACATCTCCTATCTGACTCCATACTTAATTACTATCTCAATCTTACATGTACTCTAGTAGTAAAGTCTGGAATACACTCCCTTTATCTATTTCCACAACTTTCTTGATTTTGCTCACACATCTCAAAACTATGATATCTGAACATGTCAGCCTTTAACTTAGATTCTTCTTTATATATATATAATTATACTATAATACTATTAATATACTTTATATATTAAATTTATATTATATTATATATAAAATATATAATTCAAAAAACATACATATATACATATTAGTACACTTCACATAATGGAAAGAATGGTATTGCCCAAAGAACCTTGCTTCGTACGCCAGTTGTATTCCAAAGTTTAACATTTTTACTAATGTGAAAATTGACATAATATCACATCACTTGCAATTAAGTATTAAAAACCATTTGAAGAAATTGCCACAAAAAAAATCAGCGCTTCTACAGCTTCTGTCTCC
>JABUQX010083207.1:0-27500 GCA_015478945.1 Trachelipus rathkii | reverse complement strand
TCTTCTAATAGATACTATAACTATAATTATTTTTAATTATGATGTGTTCCAAAGATTTATTAAATTCATAATTATATTTAAGATATTGTTAAATTATATTACAAGTTATTTTTTATACTTTATTTATAATTTATCTTAAATGTTAATACAATTATTTTCTTTATTATAATATAATATTTGTAAATATATATTAAGAATTTTTAGTATTGTGTTCTTTTTTGTAATATATGAACTCTATCAATAATATTTCAATAAGTTAACCAGACTGTATGACACTCAGGATTTAAGGGATTGCAAAAGAAACTAACTCTTTTGCAACCTCACAAACATCTTTCAAGACCATCCTCCACTCTTGAATATTGGATTTAAAGGTTTATATATTAATGCTTGAAAATTTAATAATTCTCAAATTAACCAAGGATGGTGTGGTGTAAAAAGCTTTGGCGATGACCCTGTCAGGGTCGAGGTTTAGCATATTGGTATCTTCTGCGTCTATAGAGATCTGCACCACTAAATGACGACTCATACGAGCTTACACTTGACATATGACAAAGGGCACTGCTAAAGAATCCTGAGCTTCTGCAAAGATGTTGCTTCCGAAACTGTGATTATATCGATTGTCATTCCACAAGTACAGGGATCTTTATCTGATTCCAAGCTTTTTTTCCGTTTTGTATATTCTTCGTAGTCTTTATATAAACGAATCTCTGCGCAAGGAATGCTCCAATCGCTTGCTAGAAGACAAAGAAGGCGAAGTTCATAGATTCCTCAGCCACTGATCCGCTAACACTTATGGTAATTGCCGTGTCTGTTTTTGGTGTTAATCTTTGCTTTTCAATTGGTCCGGTTGAGTATTTCTGCTTTTAAGCGCATTTCATCAACATAGGCCATCCTAAATAGTGATAAATTAATATTTGTGACCCTTCTGTAAACATTAAACAGTGTTCCAAGAAATTTTTATGTTAATATTTTAATATTTATGATAAGCGTTTCTTTAGGTTGTGCTGAAAAAATCCGAAATTTGTGCAGAATTTTAATTTTTATTATCTATTTCTCTCGCGCAGCATGAAGTGTGCACTCAGAGAGTCTCTATCATCCCTCGATAAAGTCGTCTCTCTCTTGCATTCTCTCTCCCAATATAATCTCTCACCTCTAAATGTCCTCTATTAGACTATGTAGATACTGTAAGTACCATATTAATTAACTGATCACGGTTATATATGAATACTTTATAAAGTTACTGTTCAAGGTACTTCAATTTTTTTATTTATTTAATCTCACTGGTAGTGTTATATATATAATCTCAGCTAACGATTTTTATGTATATATTTTATATATAGAACATTTTTTAGATATTTTTATTAATATGGTAGCTATGTGACTGAAGTTACTATATGATATATTACTACTGCTCTATTATTAATCTCATGATCGTTAATGATTCTAATATATTCGGGTTATATATTAATATAGAAGTTTAAAAGTACGTGACATGTTAGTAGTACTGTATAAGGAAAGCTTATTATGAGTATGAGTATAAGTAACTATAGGAATCATCTTTAAGCTAATAGTACTAGACTTCCTGTATGGCATTAAATCATATCTCTCTTTACTCCTCCATACGTAGTTGGCCTATATTATCGCTATATAATAAGTAAATTTATATGTCCTTGAGAACCTAAACGAGAACTCTTTTCCTATTAAAGTTTTCCCTCCCTCACTTTTGATTTCACTATCTCTAATATATATTGTAGCTTATTATAATTATATTTATTAATTTATGTTTATAACGTAAGCTGTACCACAAATTTATATATATACTACATAATAAGTTGACTTTTTCTATTATCATTTAATTTATTGCTCACAACTCGTTCTTAATTACCACAATTTATTAAATTTTACCTTTAAATAAAAATGTAATAGAGTTCACACGAGTTTACACTATACAATTTTTTTTCATGTAAACTGTAATCTTATTATATATTTCCTATAATTATTTTATAATATAATAATAATATAATATTGATTAATTGAAAGTATTTAAATATCTAAACATCAAGTTTGTAAATACGAAAACAGATTAGCGTGAGTGTATTTGTTAAAAGTATCACTCATTAATCGAAATACAATATAGGAGTATGAAAAGGTTGCGTGCACATTCAACGTTATATTATGAATTACATAATAAATGAAACATATACTATCCGCTATACGCGCAAAAAATTAATGCGGATCTGCAGAATTGCGGAATGCTGGATAGTGAAATTGTGATGCGCCGAATATCATCGCAAATGCGGATGGTAGGACTATAGGTTATCCTGTTTACTTACTAATAATAATAACTATCATAATAATAACAAAGAAAAGGAAAGTGTTTACATATTTTATCTGAAATTTATATTTTTGTGAAGATTTAAAACCAATTATCATTAAAATTAATTAAATATTTAAAATACTGCCAAAATATGCTCTAGGGGCTCTCACTTATGTAATAGTATATAATAATAGTTGAATACTCATAAAAAAGTGCGATTTATATACTACCAATAAATTAGCTAAGCATATTTGCTAATAACTACATTAATTTAATAAATTTGTATATAATAAATTATAAAATATTATCTATTTTTTAAAAAAAACATTTTATATAAAATAATGATTTTTCAATCTACTTTAATAATTTATAATATAAAAAAGATTGTATAGGTTTTAACATAAAAATTTATTTACTTAGTATTTTTTTAATTCTAAATGTGAGCTATTATATATGATATTATACTAGTAGAGTTAATTATTTTTCTTTGTGGAAAATAGAATAACCTGTTTATTTTTTTTTATATTATTGTCACATGAATACAAAAAGTAAAATAATAACAGAGTGATACTTGAATCTTTACTGGTAATTTACCTCATAAAACCTCAGCTCGTTTATATATATATATATAGATTATAGTATATTATATTGAATTGTATATGAATGTTTATCTTTGCACGTACATATACATGGCATAATTAGAATATTTATGAGTATTTGCATTTATATGTGGTCAGCTACCTGGTAGTGAGAATTTTAGCTTTTAGAATGATAAGATTATAATTATTATAAATTAAATATATAATATAGATCTTTAATAATGTACGTCTATTATTTTTTATACAAATGTAATAAATGATACAATAGTAATTAGAAGAATAGGATGTGGTATGATATGATAATATAGATTAATTAAATTAATAATATTAAGATTAATATAATATGATTAGAATTAGTATAGATTAGTATATGATAATATATGGTACCATATTAATTAGAAGAAATGAAAGAAATATAGATTATAGATATAATTATAGAATAGATATAGAAAAAAACAAATAGCTATAGAAGTAGTTATAGAAAAGATAGGATTAAGAATAGATATATAGATAGTTTCGATTTCCTAGAAAGTTACCAGAGTAATACCAATTTGCAAAAAGGGAGATATATTATATAGTAATATCAATGAGCACTGTCAGAAACCCATAATGTAGTTATGACAACGAAGAAAACATAATATATTGTTATTCCGTTTGAGGGAGTACCATTGTGTAGTTATAAGAATGTGGATGACCCATCATCAGATCTATTATATAGTAATATCACTGAGCAATGAAAGAGTACCATAATGAAGTTATGTCAACGAGAGAGACCCTATTAATAGTTATTCCAATGTAGGAGTTCATATTATATAATTAACGATTTATTTATAGGAAATAATATATTAATAAATAATAGATAACTAATAAAAATAATTAAAGTAGAGTTTTAAGGTCTTTAAAAAGTGCCTCTTTCGAAAGATTTATGTATTCTTCAAAGCAATTATTTAATATATATCACCTGCATTGAACACTATAATATATATATTAACTAATATATATATCACATAATATATAAAAGCCGGATATAATATATATATATTTCTTCATAAATGCTATTAATGGCCTTATATATTGAACATTTCTGCGCTGTGTTTGGTGAATGATTAATATTTTAGCTTATATAAAGTCAATATATTTAATATTTTGCAGTCAGTTTAGCGTTTATTAGGTATTATTACAAGGTGCATATATATATACTATATATATAGTATCATATATTATATTAGTATAGTATTATTATATACTAGACATATATATAATAATATTGATAAATATATATAGTATTAATATATAATATAGTAATTATTATAAATATATATTATAATAAAATATACATAATTAATAAATTTATATAGCAATATATATATATATATAATTAATAAGAACATATAATAATATATAAATATAATATATAATTAAATATTTAATATAATAATATATATATCACATATTATCATATACTATATTATAATATATAATTATAAATATAATATAATATATAATTATATTAAATATATCTAATATATACTTAATATATAATATATATAATATATAAATATTATATAAATATATAATATTATAATATATTAAAAATATCTATTAATATATATAATATAAATATATATTAATATTAAACTAATATATATTAATATATCAAAATATATATAATTAAATTAAATAATAATTAGTAAAAATAATAATATTATATAATATAATTTATAAATATTATTAAGTATATATATAATATATAAATATATTATTATAAAAATATTATATATTAATATTAAATATTAATATAATATATATATATTATAATATTATATATATTTATATTATATATTATATAATATATAATAATATGATAAATAATATTTAATATTTAATATTATATATGAATATAAATAAAATATATAATATATAGATATATATAATACTATAAATAATATATATTATCCACAATTCACTTATTCACCATTCCCTCCCCAAAGATCTGTTTTGACCTGTCAGGTGTCGCCTCTTGCAATATATCCTCTTCCAGTGGATTAATCTAATTTCGTACATTTGCCTGTCTGCTCCTATCCACATTCCACCATTAACCAAGCCCTTCTGTATCGTATAAATCAGCATCTTACCACTCCGCAATCCTTCCATCTTTTCTTCAGGTCTGTAGCCCCGCAGGGTCTAACGGCCCCCTGGCTCGTCACATTCCAAGCCATTCTTTCTGGTCCAGTCTCCTCTGCCATTTTTTGAAGTATTTGTCCATACTCAACTCAATTAGATGTTCTAGTTGTATAGTCAAGTATTGATCACAATTCTGCAGCTTCTTCTCATATGATTTCCTTCAACATCTCCGCTACATACTATCTTCAGGGTAACTCCTTTTCAATCAATTCTCGGCACACCTCCATCTCGCACGACCTCCTGAACATCTCTCCTGTGCATGTTGTGTTGTGCCTTCAAGTGGTCCCAGCATTGAAGTGCCCACAAGATCCCCGCCAAATACACTAGGTAACTTGGTCTATGATATAAATTATTATATCACCATTTCGAACTAATCTTTTGTTTATTATGACGCCTCTTCTCTAGACGGTGATACCTGGGAATACACTGCTCCTAGTTCTAAGAGAAGCTGGAACTTCCCTAAACCTCTCGACCCTATCTGCTGTTCCTCCCTCGAACCTCCTTTCCCTTCCGAATTATATCATAATCGCATACCCCAAGTTATTTGCCAAATTTATTCCGCTCCCTTTCCACTGCTGGTAAGTCCTCTATCGACTTCTATCCCATTTGTCGACCAGGTATATCAGTGATCTAAGTTCTTTACTCTAAGCATATTCGTCATACCTCCGAATCTTCTAACGACGTTGAATTTCATTGCTAATAACCAATACGAATTATTCTTTCCCCAATGGTTGGGGAACATTTTAACACACTGTCATGTGCCTCAAGCAATTCCTGCAAACTGTAGTTATGCCGCCGTCCACGTGACGCCAGCTATCAAAAATCAATGCCGCATCAATCATAGGAACGTAATTAGCAGTGTTGTTTCATGGTGGTTCTACCTGATACTTCAGTATTTTTTGCAGCTCTTCGGGTAAATACACAATGGTAACCAATATTCATGCAAATAGTAAGGGGGCGAGAGCACACTGCCCCTGTCTCACTCCCGAACTCACCTTAAACCATCCTTCTCTCTGACTTCTCCCCTTATCTTATTTCTTGGTACTGCAGTCGTATCTTTTGTCTTTAGCCCCTTTGCTGCTCTTTCTTTTGAATTATTTGTGGAGAGCCTCTTGGTGTCTTACCTACTCTCTTGTTCTCCTTAGTGCTACCAGCCCATGGGCTTATCTCATGAGTCGAGATCCTATTTAAAGGCCGTCCCCTACGGAACCAATGTATCTAACAATAAAACGCCATCATATCTCCGCTCTCCTCTTATTCTCACATGCTAATAGAGTTTTTTTTTAATGTTTAGCCCGCACCACGACCCGTACGCAATAGGCGTGAATGAAAGGAAAATTTAACAAAGAACTGAAAATAATTTAAATATGTGACCAAGTAGATTTTGAGTCCCTGGCCCAACTGAGAACATTCCCATGATAAGATACTTAGTTCCATATATAGTTAGCAAATATTGAATTTCGTTGGTTTAGTTTAATATTAATATTATATATAATAAACTAATTTATGTGAGAGTTTAATGTATAGCTATATATTATATTTTGTATATTATTCATTATAGTTACGAAACCTGGATTAACTAATGACGATGATGCCCCACCAAGAGACGATCTATAAGTTGAAATTCACCACGGAAACTAGCGTCGTCCAGTATATCCAAAAGGTTTAGATTTTTGTATTTTGTGTTCATTGTTAGCCATATCTAAATAAGTATATTACCCCTGTATATTATTATAATTATATATTTCATGGGTTATATATTAATATATTTATATTTCAATATAGTATTTTCAATTCTTATATCAAATATACATGCTAATATATATGTATATCTATTTAGATATATATATATATATAATATATATACATATTAATATAATAAAAAATATATATAAAATTATAGTATATACCTACGTGATATATATATAGTGTATATAGGTATAATATATATCACTTATACATATATTTACTCATATATAAACCTTAGTGGAGACTAGGATATATGTTATAAGAATAATATATTATATCTTATATATATATTCCATAATAGAAATATATAATACATAATAGCTATATAATAATAGATATATATATTATTATTAAATATTTAATAGAATATAATATATAATATATAAATAGTTATTGAAGTACTGATATTATATATAATATTTATAATTACAATATATATTATATATTAATATATATTTATCTGATGGTAAATATATATATAAATATATAGTATATCGGTATATCAGATATATATATAATATATGACAATACTATTATCCACAGGAATATTTATTTATATATATACTCACATATATATATATATATATAATAGATATATAGTATTTAAATAACTTATATATACCCATAATAGATACTATATATACTATAGGGTAGATATATAATATATATATATTCATTCATTACTTTTGTATTCAGAATCTGAAACTGATGGAGATGTCCGAGCTGTTTTTACAACGCACGGATCCACCAAACGTAAATTCAATTGTTTTAAAAGTCTTAAAACTATACTAAATAATAAAAGATATTAAAGAATTACTAATCCTTCTTTCAAATATTAGGTATATTTTCCTACAAAAAGATCCAATAGCTTATGCACAACTAAGAAAATAATGCTTTATAATGGCGAAATAAGAAAATATTCGTGGAAGATTGAGGAAGCTAAAAGTGCGAGAACTTGCCGCTAAGTTACGTCAAATACCGTAACCTTCAAAACCTTAATAAGTAGCAGATACGCAAAAAATTGGTGAGAAAATACTTAGGAACTTAAGGATGATTGAAAAAAATTCGAGAAACTTTGTTATCATATCCACAAAATGGGTGAAAATTTACTTTGTTCTGAAATTTGAATTGTGAAAACATTCCTTGTATATTATTATGTAATTATTATAAATATTGTGATTCTATTCTTATTATGTTATTTTTATTATTATTCATTGATTTATGTATTATAGATATTATTTTATTAGTATTATTGTTATTATATTTTCCAAAATTTATTATTTAGGTGTATTGATTAATAAAATGTATTAAATTAATTAAATTATTTTTACTATTAATTATAATGGATTAACTTGGGTATCCAGTGAAGTTTTGAATATAGTGTTACATTTTATATATAGAAAGAAAAAATAATAGTTACACCAAATTATACAAACTATAATAACAAACACCAGAAGTTACATAAAAGGCTTAATAAGTAATCTATATTTTCATTTTTTTTTAAAATTTCTGGTGGAAAAAGTTTATCAGTATTAACTAAATAACAAAAATAACTTAAAACCTATGAAATGGAAATAAATAATTTTTTAATTAGATAAGAATATTCCACAGTTCATATATGTTCCAAAATAAATTCTATTAGCTCTATGTATTTATGGTGAAAATATTTCACTTTACGAAAAAAAAAAATTATTATATATATATATATATAAGTATATATTAAATATATATAAGTATAATATGGTATATATATAGATATATATATATATTATATATATAGTATAATATCTTATATCAATATGATATATATATATATATAATATTATATAATATATAGATATAATATATTATATATATATATATATATATTATAATTATATGTTATAAATATATAATATAATATACCTTAAATATATTATTAATCTATAATATATAATATATTTTAATAATATAATATATAAAAATAATACTAAAATATTATATTACTATATTACTATATATATATAAAATATATATATAGTATAATATCTAGTGTATATACATAAAAATATATACATAATATATAAAATATAATAACTTTTTCCTAAATAATATTTTTTATTATATAAATCTATACTATTAAATATATATATAAAATATACTATATAGTGTATATGAATATATATAATATATAGTTATATATATATATTATATAGGCCTATATATATATATATATAATATAATATATTATAAATAGATATATATATAATTAGGTATATATCCACAAAGATGCACAATAAGAAAATCATTATAAACTTCATAAAACCTTTTCATACAATTAATTAAATAAACCTAATATATATAAAATATATAATAGTAATCTTTATTAATTATATACTATATATAATTATATAACTTATAAATAATAGTTAGTAAATAATATGTAAGTACATACTTATTTATATTAAATATATATAATTATATTTCTTTATTATTATATATATTATAAATATATAACTATAGTAAAAATACTAAATATATACTAAATATTTATATAAATACCTATAATATATTATTATTAGAAAATAATATATATATATTGATATATATATAATAGAATATTTATATTATATATAGGTATATTATACAATATATATATATATACATAAATATAGATATATATAACAAGTATAATGTACTATATATTTATATATACACTACATTATGATACTATATTAGTAATAGGATATAATAATAATTTATATGATATATATATAGTAATATTAATATATAATACTCAGTTTAATATATAAATAGAAACATATACATAATATAATAGTATATATAATATAAATATATATAATATAGTTATATATAGTGTAGATAATATAATATTTATTATAAGTTATGTGAATTTAATCCCTGATATTAATGTATACGCAATATATATATATATATTATAATAGATATATTATACTAGTATATATATATATATATAATTATTCATAATATAATACGTATAATAATTAATAACCTAATAGTATTAATTATATATATATATATATATATATTGTATTATATATAATAATAATTTATATAGTAATAATATTACAATATACTCACAATATATATATAATATAATATTAAAAATTATAATATATATATAATAAAATATAATAATAATAGTATATATAATTGTTTATATATAAAATATATAATAAAATATATATATATAAATATTATATTGAGAAGATAGAAAACACCCTCATAATATATATATATAATAATATATATAATAACTATAGGTATATATATAACGTTTAATATATACGAATATATATATATATATATATATAAATGATACTACTTAATTAAAGTAATATATATAATAATATACTTATTATATATTATATATATATATATAGCTATTATAAATATATATAAATATATATCTTATTTAATTAATAATATATATAATATATATGTATCATATATATATATAGTATATAGTATATAATAGATAAATATATATATAAATGTATAGGTAGATATATAGTATATATATATTAATAATACTATATAGTATTTGTATACTAGTATTTCTACTATAGTGGTAATATAATTATTGTATGTACCTGATTATATATATATATATATATATAGAATTATATATATAATAAATACTAATAATTATATAAATAAATATATTAAAATAGATAGTAATAGTAGTATAAGTACATATAATATATATAATATAGCCGTATATGTATTATATATATAGTATAATAATATTATGTATATTATATATATAGTAGCTACTAAACATATATATAATATACTATTAGTATATATACTTAATGTATATATAAATTATAATACTAATATATATAGATATATTAAATATTATATATATATGATAATAATATAATAATATATATATATTATTTATACTCAATAATATAGATATATAGTGATTATATTTATATTATCCAAATAGACATGAAGTATAAATAGAATATATTTATATTAAATTATATATATATATATAAATATATATATATATATATATAAAAAATATAATATATATATAGTAAATATCTATGTATTAAAATTTATTATATATATACTAAATAATATATATAATAATAATATTATATATATATACTAACGTATATATAGTATATAACATATTATTTATATAATATAAAATATATATAATAATATATATATATATAATATAATAACTAAATATTTATACCCTACTACTAGTATATATATATATATATATATAGAGTATATATACCAATACACCATATATATAATATAATATTATATATATATATAATACTATATAGTATATATTATATATATAGATATATATATAATAGTATATATATATATATATATAATTATATTATATTACTTAATAATAATAATATAGTAAATAGTTATATATACTATTATAATATATATAACTTATATATTATATATATGCTATCATCTATAAATTTTAAATAATAGTAATGGACTATTCAAAATGAGGCCTAATAAATATATAAAGTTATATAAATATTATAGTTATATATATAATTGGTATATAAATACTATGTATTAGTATAAAGTAATATAACTCACGTAATACTTATAACTAGGTATACTCAATCACCTAATAATATATAAAAGTACTATATATAAATATGATGAAATAATATATATATATTATAATAAATATATAATATATATTTTACGTGTAATAATAATAAAAAAAGTAGCTAAATATATATATATAAATACTAGCTTATATATACATTACAAATATTATATAGATATATATAATAGTTATATAGTATATAAATTACTTAATATATATATATAATAATATAATAAACCGTATATATATATATATATAAGTTATGGGTATAAAATTAATATTGTCCTATATATATATATATATATATATAATATAATACAATATTTATATAATAATAATATAAATTATATAAATTAATATTATACTAATAATAATAACATTTTTTTAAGTAATATATAATTGCGTAATAAACATAAAATATATACAAATATAGAATACTATATATGATAATATTTATATGATTATTACGCTAATAATAGATATTTCAAGTTCTAAAGCTAAGTATAGTAATTATCTTATATATTATTATTTATATATAAATATTATATATAATATATAATATATATTATATATATGAGTATATACTTATACTTATATATCTATTTTAAATAGTACACTAATACCATCATTCATTCCAGTTCACACGGAGTCGTAAAACAGAATACTACCTATATATATATATATAAAATATATATATAATAATATATAATAATATATATACTATTATATATATAATAGATAATAGTATATATATATACTATACTCGCAATAGCCAATAATATAATATATAACTATATGTCTTTAGTATATATAAATATAGTTATAATAAGTAATACGGTGAAGTCTTAGTTAATATATAATATAGGCAGGTATATATCAATAAATTGCAACGCGTATAAAGTCAATACGGAATATATGTACTCTATATATATATAGTCAAATTATCAAACCCTAATATCATTTCTATTAATATATTATACTATTAATTAATATATAATATATATTATATATATAATATATAATATAATTATATAATAAATTAATAATAATATATAATTTAATATATATTATATATAATATATCACTATTAATATATAGTATATAATATATCATATCTAAATATATATATAAAATATTATATAACTAATATATATATTAATAACATATATTATATAAAATATAATATATATATTAATAATATTATATATTAATATTATAATATATTTATAATATATAAGATATATAAGAAATTAATATATATATTTATATACACTAGATCTAATAATATATATAATTCATATTTAGTACTGCAATAGATATAAAATTTTCATAAGTTATTTTTATTTTATGTTCATAATGAATAGTTAAAATTAAATATATACTCAATAGAAGTATGTGTTTTTAATAACCATTATATAATTATATATATATAATAATATTTATTTACGTTACTATGAGGTAGAATATATATATATAAATATATAATATAATAATATATAATATATAAAATAACGTGTTAGTATATAAATAAATTATAATATTATAAAATAAAATAACTAAATATCAATATATAGGTACATCAAATAATATATCATATATGAAATAATAATAATATATATATATATATATATATAAATAATATATATATATATATATTTATATATAATATTATTAGACTCTATTTAATGTATATAGAAATAATACATAAAATATAATATAAAATTATAGAATAAAATTATACCTTGAGTTATAAATCACTAATATTAAGATCATGTATTAATATACTGTAGATATAGTCATATATATAAATTACAAACAAGATAATAATAATAAATAATATATAGTGAAAAGTAGGACGCAAAAACATATATAAATTAACAAGAAATTGTTGCAGTATATATTATAAATTATTGACATATTAAAAAAATAATGATTATAATACAGTTTTTTTATTTTAAATTTTTTGTCGCCCATCTAGTTGGCAAGCAATTTCTCCTTTATTTAAAAATGAAATCAATGCCACTATTATTTTTTAGCTCACGCGATTCCCAGAATGAAATTTTCCAAGCTATCATAAATCGTGTAGGAGAAACGTCCTCCATCTATAACCTAGAAAATCTTATATGCAAGTCAGTTTGAATCCCGATAACAAGTTTAAAAAAAAAAAAAAAATTTCAAAATTTAAGAAAAAATTCTTAGAGACACAGGAAAATAATCTAAGATAAAAGAATGTACCGGCCCCCGAGTAAACCAAGCCCTGAAAAATTTCATTTGATCGGATAAGTAAAATATATAGATATATTTAAAAACGGCCAAAATTTAATTATTTTGAAGAAAATTATATATGGATTTACTGAATTGATCCCGATACTTCCACACAACAAATGGGGCCCGAATACATAGTTATTATATATAACGTAGTTATTATATAGTAATATATATACATATCATGTACTGTAAATGTATATATAATAATATATATTATATAGTGAAATATATATATATAAGAAAGAATAATATGATATAGTATACACACAATATATATATATATATATATATATATAAAAATAGTGTGAGGTTTTGTATATAGATTATAATAAAAAATATATATATATTATTAATTATATATATATAAATACTACCACAAATATATATACAATATAATATAATAATTATAATATTATATATATATATTATCATTATATATATATATATATAGTAGATATATATTATATAATATATAATAATAATTTACTGAGTATACTATATTTATAATATATATATATATATAATAAATACATATATATAATATCTAGTGAGAGTAATAATAGTTATAACCTACCCCAAATATTCCTCCCACCATATAGGTAATATATAATATAAAAAATAATACATATAATAAACTATAGTACTATATATAAATACCGATAATACATAGATATATAATATATAATAGAAATATAAATATATAAGTATAATGATAAATATCTATTATAAAAAAATAATTAGTTAAAAAAGATACTTAACAAAATAATATAAAATAAATTTACATTAAAGTTAATTTACGGGGTGGTAAAGCCTAACTCATTCTTCGCGAAAAAATCACATTTAGAGGCATCCTGTTCTTCGATTCATTCTAACATAATTTATTTTTAATTCTTGTTTAAGTTATTGCAGTTCGGTCATGTGTAGTTAATAATAAGAAATTTCCAAATGATAGCACACAAGTTTCTAAATCCTAAAATATTAAAAACACATATCAATTTCAAGAACTGACCATCGTAGCCTTTGGCAGGAAACATGAAACTTAAAATTAGGCATTCAACCCCTAACAAACATATATATGAACTCCTCCACAATGAATATTAAAGATTCTCCTCAAAATAATTAACTTTTAAATGTTGTGGGTTATGGAAACTAAATAGAAATTGTCTATAATAAAATATTGTTAGGTATCTAATTAAATTATGCACGTTAATATCTATCATCTAGCATATAAATAAACTATATTAGTTAAGTATCATGTAATGTTTGGATCACCTGAAATTAATTAAAAATCAGCTAATTTTAATTTAACTAATAAATATTCGTAATTTATCCATATTGTATAAAATGTCATGAATAATAATAATAATAATAATAATAATAATAAAATATGGATAAAATTCTTCTAATACTAAATAATAATATTAATTAACTGTAAATATTTAAATAAGAATTAAATGTTAAAATATAATGATAATAACACACACAATAATAATAAAAATAATAAGTAACTAATAATAATAAATAAATAATAATAATAAAAATATAATACTATAATTAATAATATTAATTAGATAAAATTTTATCTACTGTGTTTTCTTTTCTATCTTCTACTCCTAATTTAATTTCAGAACATAATTAAAAATATTACTAACATCGCCTTTTTAATCTTGTTAATTTCATGAAATGAGTGAAAAAAATAATCAAAATAACAATAATAGTAACAAAAGCTACAAATATATACAAATATATATATATATAGTTATATAAGATATAATATATAAAAAATAATAATATATATATATATAATAAAATATAATATATAATAGTATATATACTATACAAGGATATAAGTATATAAGGTAACAGTTTATATATATAAACCTCATCCTCTTCCAATCGTAGAATAATCCTACACAATTTACCGCTCAGACCGAAAGAAAAACTGGATCACTGCCAACCGCTTTGGATAATTTTTAATAAAGCCAAGCATTAATTTATCATAACATAACGTATCTATCATAACTGAAATTCCTTGTTTATAAATTCCAAATCACTAAATTCCTCTTCACTAAATTATGGTCTATTATGAGACTAGTTACACTCATTAATGAGTGCTTTTACAACTCTGGAATTTAAATAGCAAAGGGATAAGTTTAGGCTTTTACATTCCACACTCCTATGAATTTTAGTTTGAGAATGGAATGTACACCTCTACGTGTCTTTTTCGACTATGAATAAAACTCTATATATTTATATTTACTACTATTATTATTATTAGTATATATATATATATTAGTATAATATATTAGTATATAAATATATATAATAGTATGTAAAAATATATATAAATATAATATAATATATATATATAATATATAATATAATACCTAAATAATATATATATATATAATATTCCATTATAGTTATTATAATATATAAATATATAATATTAATATATAAATATGTAATATAATACATATTAATATATATAAAATATATATGTATATAAATATAATTATATATAAATAATATATATACGGTTAATATTAATATATAAAAATAAATATTATATGTAATATATATAATATATAGAAATAGTAAATATTATAATATATATAAATATAATATATATATAATATAATAATAATATATATATATATATATATATAAATAGGGAAGAAGATGGTGGATTCAGGATTTCAATGAGAAGGTGCAAAATTTTACCCAAATCATGATTAACACCTTTGCCAAATAAATTTACTGAAGGATTTAGATTAGCACCTTTAAATTATAATTCAACTTGTATATTAAAATACTATTTTAATAGTAAAACTAATATTAAAAATATTATAAAGACAATTAAAATTTATAAACATTTATTATAATAATTAACCAATATAAACCCCAAAATGACGGATCCACTCCTTAGAAATTTCGCTTGACCTTTCAAGTACATTATTCAAAAGACTGAGAATAGTAGAGATTATAAAAGAAGAAGTAAGGACTAGGATATGAAAGAAACGAATAAGAGAGTAGATAAAATAACATTATGATAGATTCAGAGAGAGAGCATGAAATAGAAGAGAGAGGAGAAGAGAATGACGAGTAATAAAGAGAGATGAGAGAGATGTGAAGGACGAGAGACGAAGGAGAAGAGAGGAGAGAGAGAGAGAGAGATAAGTTAGGAGGAGAACTGTTGAGTTCTTTAAAGCGAATAAGAAATTTTTTAAAGTTATAAAGTTTTTTTGATTTGATCTTGATTATTATTATTATTTTTGAATGAAGTCTAATTTAAACTCACCGTCTTGTTTATTGAAGTTCCCCGAAATATTGTTGGATTTTTCACAAAATTTTTCTTTTATTGGATTGTGTTTGGAAAACATCTTCATGGAAAAACTCATGAGCACATTACACATCTTTACTCACCCTCTATCTTCTAACACTACATTGGCTAGCGATTAAGTCAATGACATTTTCGCAAGCCATATCCCTCTCTCCACTAACTCACAACACATTTTACAACATAAAAACAGCATACAAACCAAATATTAAATTCACTATTGCGAACTCTCTACTAAGCAATCCATTCCTTTTTTTCTTGACACCCTTCAATTTATGATTCCAAACCATCAGAAGTATACGTTTTTCTTATCTATAAGCGAAAACCACACACCCGACATGCAGACATTGGATATTTCCGCGAAGAACACATTAAACACTAAGAAATAGGCTACATTTATCATCTTTGTATCTTCGAGGAATTGAGGCTGTGCCTCCTCAACAATCACAGAACACTGGGGGTAGATCAAGTTTTAATACATTTCATAAAAGTGTAAAAATTAATCTCTTCAATTGTAATACAAATATCATTTCAAAAGCATTTTAAAAAAATCAACAATTATAAAGTGAGTTTGATTCTGGAGTTGACACAAGAGTAAAACCTTCTAGTTCTCTTTTGCCTCATCCCCTAAACATCCTTAGAGGTCCCCATTAAAGGTTTATTCCTAAAATGTTATATAGTTTCCTTCCAAACAATTGAAATACAGTTTAAAAAAAGCATCTTCACCCCTAAATCCTCGTTATTGTAAAAATACAAAGCTCTCTTTGAGTTTTACCGTAGTCACTTGCTTGTAATGTTCTGACTTCATATTATGAGCGAGGACAATAATGGAAATTTTGGAAAGGACGTATTCCGGAACAGTCCAACACAGACAAAGATATGCAAGTATGATAAAAAGCGTAACTCAGAGTTGTGAAAACTCACAGATAAACCACGGAACCGATACAATAGAATATTCAAAAATATGCCAATCTAAATTTTTTCTGCCTCCACAATATTCAATAAAAGAAAAAATTAGTGAATCATATGGAAATCATAATAAATTCAGGATGTTTCACAAGCACGTAATTTATATTAATGGGCGTTAGGGTTCTTTAGAAAATATAACTAATTTAAGAGCGGGTCAAAGAAAAATTCAAAAAAAATAACATCTAACTAAAAGTTTATACTTCTTAATCTAAAATTTATGGAAATCAGCTCTCTCTCTCATACTCTCTTCTCATCTCTCTCTTCTCTCTCTATCTCTCTCTCACTCTCTCTATATCATCTCGTCTCTCTCTTCTCTCATTCCAGATCATTCTCCCATCTCTCTTTCTCCTCTTCTCTCTTTGAAATCGTCAATCTTGGTGATGTACATTGTAACCAGATTTTTTAACGGTCAAATTTGTAGGGGGATAATATATTTTTATTAATATTAAATAATGTGACCCTCCAGCATGACTGAAATAATTTTAATATGTTTTATTAAAAGTTTTTAATATGCAGATTGAATTATAATTAAAGAGAACAATCAAAACACTCATATATATTAATAGTTAATAATATATACTGTATATAAAATTATATATATATATATATATAATATATAAATATATATAAATGTAAAATGAACAATAAATAAATATAAAATAATAACAATAAATTGTAATTATAATTTTATTTTAAAACATATATATATATATATAAATGAATGTAATAGTATAATAATGTAAATTAATATATATATATTATATAATTATATTAAAATGGATATAATATATATGTAGTATTTAAATATGTGGTATAGTAAAAATGAATAGCTTAATAATTAAGTGGAGATACAAATGTTGGGTTACAAGAAATTTTTTACTATGTTAATAATTCTAATCCAAATAGATCATATAAGCGAAAACAAACAAATTTGGAGAAGCTAAACACATCAGCCTGAAGCTTCCAATTATACTCCACGAAAAGCTTTTTCACAAGAAAATGCGAACATGACTAGGGAAATTCGTATAAGCTGAAAAGCATAAGATACGACTGTCTCAAGTAATTCAATCAGTAGAATTTAAAAAAAGTAACCCAAGACCTACTCTCAAAGAAATCCTTTTTAGCATACGCCATAATTATACTATAGATATTTATATATTAATAATATTATAAATAATATATATAAAATAATTTATAATTAATATAATACTATATAAGTATTAATAAATTCTCTATATATTATATAGATATAGTTATATATATTAAATAATATATATATAATATTAGATATAATAATAATAATAATGATATATAAGTGATAAAAATATAGTATATATATATGTAATGATATATATTTATTATATCATAACCTAATAGTGTGCATACATATATATATTATAAATATTGTATTAATGGAAAAGGTAAATAAATAAATGAACACTTAGAATATTTATAATAAATTCTGTATATAAATTATAATTAATATTAGTATATAATATAGTAGTATATATAATATGTATATATAGGTAGATTTATTATCATTCATATCATATAATAATATAATATATATGAATAATAATATATATATATATGTAATATAGTATAAGTATATATATAATATAATATATTAGTATATATAAAAGTATATATACATATTTGTGAGTGGGTATATATATATATATATATAAATATATATATTATAATATATATATATATATATATAAGATAATATATAACTACAGTGTATATATATATAGTATATATATATATAAGGATTTTATTAGGTAATAATAAATATAATATTTTATATTTCATATAATATAGGACATGATAAAAAAGTAAAATTTAATAAAGTCAGAATGAGTTTTTAATTTTTCCCATGTGTCACAACTCTATGAACGATAAAACCAATGAGAATAAAATAAAAAAAAATTCTTTTCCCTTTCTCTCACAAAAAAAAACAAAGTGTTCATGACATAATATCCTATTAGATAGAACTAAAGGAGTGTAGTATTGCATGTAAATCTTTTACACATATTTCCAATAAATTAAAGTAGAATAATGCATATAGACAAGACAGTATCTTTTTTTATTATTTTTTAATGGTTGAAATAGGAAAAAATTCACAAAAAAAATATAAGTTGCTTCAATACAATAACACTATTCTTAATGCTAAATCATTAGATCAGGATAATTTTTTTTTCCATTTAATTTAAGAACTAAATAGTACCAAGCTGGCATGTCTACACCATTATGTTAAGCCAGTTATGTGTACAGCTACAATTTTCGAAACAAAATTCGACTTCAAAGTATTAATAGTAAAGAAACTAACTAATACTAACTAACTAACATACCCTAAATACATATATACTATATATATATATACTTATACACTCACTCCAAGAACATAAATAATATAAATAAATACCGATTATTAACAATATTTCCATTAGTTAGTAAATAGATATCATTATATACTAAAAAAATATTATATATATAATATATATATATATATTAAATTGTGGTTATATAAATTTTTATTCGTCTATCAGAACTTAATGAAAAGAAATATATATAATATTATATAGCCTATATATTATTATATTATAATATATGTATAAATATCACCATACAGGATAATATTAATTTATATATTTATATATTTATATAATATATTAATATATAAATATAAATTAGTATATATATCATAATAGGATTAACGACCGGTCCTAAAAAGGAATTTTGCCGGGGGCCGGGCTGGGGCAGGGCACAGGGACAGGGGCCGCGGAGTCTCTAATCTAAAAACCGACGGCCGGGGGCCGGCGCACGGTTCGCGGCCGGGGCCGGGCCGGTGGGCCGGGCCTGGGTTGTTATCACGTGAAATATCTAGGGACAAATTATGGTAAGTCAAAGAAACACTGAAAGTCTGAGAAAACTTTAGATGAAAATTAAACTATAATTTCAATTAATCAATAATTTTTAGATTAAAAAAAGGAATACATTAATTAAGTTTTCAATATAAATAAAATATTTGTCGAGAAAAATTATTATGAAAATATAGCATTTTGATTTATCTAGCAAGAAAAGGGTATTAAATATTTAATAATATTAAGTATATATATATATATTATATATATATAAAATAATAATATATATATATATATATATAGTATGAGTAACAGTCTATATATTAGCTATTATTAATATGATTATCATATACCACTATATCTTAACCACTAATACTTTCTCCTCATGCTGAAGGAAGCGGCTTTTGTTCAACGAATTCCGAAAAAAGGAGCCGTTGATCCTTCAAAACTATCGCCCATATAGCTCTACACTTGTATTCCTACTCTCAAAGTCTTTGCACACACTCTTCTAACTCCTCATTGACCTGGGATATACTTGGAGTCTCATTCCATTCTTTCAAATCATCCAGTGTGGGCTTTCGACGTTCGAGTTCAACTAAGCTGACATAATCTTCCATTTTTAACTGATTGATGGATTACTTCGTGACCCGTTAGACTATGGGAGTCATTTGCAATTGTTGTGGCGTCTTGAAAACCCCAATAATATTTTTTCGCCACCAAAAAGCCTTTGCACCGGAGTATGGAGCGTCGCTTATAGCTGCTCGAGAGACTTTAACATCTTTTGTGGTTTCCCCTCCTTCTCTTTGCTTACTCAATGTCTAGTTTTCTCTCCGACGCTCCATAATCAGCACTCCGTTGAACCATGGAGATCGTCTACCGTAGCCGCAGTTTATCGAGTGAGTTAATTGTTATACGGGTAAGATGCAAAGTCTGTTTTATCTCCAACTTATTCCTACTGTCATCAACGATCTCCTCAGCTGCTACTTTCTAACTCTGTTCACTCTTTAGGGCGATGACTCAACTCACCATCTTGTCTACTGTATTTCAAATCAGCTCCCTTCTATGGTTGCCTAATAGAGCTGCCTCTCGTTTGCTTACTGCTTTCTGATTCTATTTCTTGCGAATACTTGGGGATGAGGTGATGTCAAGTGGGGTCACACGCAAGCCTTGTTAAAAAGAGAATTTAACTACATGTAAAACTATCAAGCTTTCTTTATAATCTGATCCTCTCAAAAACCACCTCCCAACTTTCATATTTTCCTGCGACGGCTCTAACGTCTCACATGTGAAAAACATAAACATACTTAGAGTTTCTCTATGACAATGTGAAAAAAAAATTGTCTGGAAACCTCACATATACAATGGTTCCTAAGGTCGCCTCAAATTAGCTGGCGAGTTCTTTTCAGGTTGCAACTGGGGGGGGAATTTTTTACCTACTGCAGAACAGTACTCCAATTTATATTAAGCGGCCTATACTTCGCCCTGATAATGGAGTCCTGCTCACAAATCTAGTAGGTCGGTCTCCGGCTCCACTCTATCTATTGGGATATTATGTGTTAGTCTAAAGCTAAGAGACCTGATAAACTTGCTCCGTCTTTCCACTCTTGACACTCAAATCTCTAAGCGACGTGGACGTGTCGCTTCCTCTCTCGTTATTCTGTACCAGTGGTACTACAACGGGTGGCACCAGTGCTTAGGCTGGGAGCTTGACCACTCTCCGCCATTACCAGCCACCCCTTTGCGTCGCCCCTCAAATATCCAACAAGGCGTGACCTTGCTCTCGCCATGAGTGAATTGCCGGTGTAGTATTCGTAGAAACCCCAGACTTGTTCGTCGTGGTGCCTCTTTCTCTTTCAGCTACTTCTGTTTTGTGGAACACGAACTCCCTGCCTTCTGTTTTTCCAACTAGTGTATTTATATTCTTCTCCCTCTAATAAAGCCCACGTCTTGCGCTCCACACTAGAGATATATGCGTGAAGTTGGGAATTGGGTGGTTTCTAGGTTTTATCTTTCATGCCCGACCTACAAACTTGAAAAAGGGCCGTAGCCGTAAGTTAAAGTGGAAGATGCGTTGAACTGTAAATATTATAATATATATATAATATACATATATATAATATATATATATAAACCTTTATTATGATAATATATATATATAATAATATAAGCCAATATATTATATAATAAAATAATTATAATAATATATATAAATGCCTAATATAAACATGATAATATATATAAGTATATATCTATAGTATATAACCTACTAAATATATTAATTTCAATTAAGCCCATAAAATTAATTGAAAGAGATTTCGGAAAGTATTTGATTTTCTTGCAGAGTATTTACTTTAAATAAATAAATACATAATATGGTTTAACAATTGATATGCAACAGCAGCAGGTGAAATCGTTTTGATTATATCAAATTTCGAACATGTATTTTTATGTTACAAACTCGGAAAAAAATTAATTGGCCTCAATTTTAATTTGAAGAGGATGAAAAGAAAAGAAAAAATTCTGATTATATTAGGTATGTTAATATTTTGCATCAATTTTTTAACGGTGAAGTAATTGGAAATAAAATATATTTTTGTATTCTGTATGACTAACCCTCTACTATTTAGTGTAAATTTACAGCTAACCCCCGTAGAAAACCCCGGTTTTTCCTCATTTTTGGCGGGCGCCGTTCCTATATATATATAATATTATATAGATATATATAAATAATATATATATATATATAATATATATATATATATATATTATATATATATAGTATATATAATATATATACTATTATATATATATATATACTTTACAGTTTGTCACCACCACTCTCATGGCAGAGCTCTACTTCAGAGGATGGGTGGCTTCTGTTGAAACTGCTCAAAAAGTCTCACCCCTCTAGACGCAAAATACACATATGACAACAGGCCACAGGCATTAATGAAGGAGGAGATTGAATTGTCAGCAGAAAACACAGAAGATGGAAGAGAAAATTGCCAAATAACAGAGCTGCCAGGAAAAAGGAAGCACCCAACCTACAGCAATTCGAACTCAGCCTGGAGTTTGACTAAATATCAACACAAAGAAAAACTGCGTGGGCAAGAGATACAGCACCCCTTTGCTTCGAAGGCGCCGCCTAAAGGTGGTGGTTCGTGAGTGATAAGTTCCCTCGAGCCAGGGCGCTACGGTACCTATGAGAAAAGAGATAAACACCAACATCGCGCAAGCAAAGACAGAGGTCAACCTAACTGGAAAGTACCCTGAGAACAGTTAGTATGTGTGCCTAGTCTTTTCCAGCTCTAACAAGTGATTATAATAAAAAATAAATATATTATTAGTTCGTTCAGTCAAAATGTTAATAATAAATGTCCAGTCAAAAGATACCCGCAAGTTTTGTAGAATCCGAGCAAATATTAAAATACTTATATATTTATCATTTCCAAAGCACTTCACCATCTTAATGGAATATTAGCCAGGGAAGGATGATTAAAAGATTAGGATTCAAATACAAAATTGAATGTATCTTAACTAGTAAGTTATTTAAAAAATTTTAATAATGTATTTTACTTTAATACAAGTGTTTAGAAATGTAATCAAATAGAGAATATGCGCTGTTATCCATAGTCATCTAAACAAAAATTAAGTTTTACAAGAATCAAAGCGACGTTTATTATTGAATAAAATATCTAGAATCGGCAATTAAACATAAAACAAATTTTGAGTTTTCAAATAGCTCCTTAATAATAATAATAATAATAATAATAAATAATAAATAATGAGATAAATATAAAATAATAATAATAAATAATAATAATTAATAATAATAATAATAATAATTAATAATAATAACAATAACAAAAAATAACAATAACAATAACAATAACATAACAATAACAATAACAAATAAACAATAACAATAACAAAACAATACAAAACAAAATAACAAATTAGACATAAATAACAAAACAAATAACAATAATAATAATTAATTAATAAAGATATAATAATAATAATTAATAAGAATTATAATAAAACAATAATAACAATAATAACAGATATTAATAATTAAATAACAATGATTATTAAAAAAAATAACCTACTTACGATAAATATTTACTATAATGTTTAACTAATCATATATAAATGATAATAATGAAACTAATAAATGATAATAATAATAAAATAGATAATAATAATTTTAGCTTTTAGTTTTCCTTTTTTAATCTTATTATTATCAAACACATTAAAAAAACTAAATTACTATTCATTATTGTTAGTATAAACACACACACTCACACACACCGACACACACATCTCACACTCGTCGAGAGGCGAATCATATATATATATATATATATCGATATATAATAATAATATATACAATGCATATATATTAGTTTATATATATAATATGACAATACATTCATCTTTATAGGAATTATGAATATCCAGTATATATATATATATATATATAAGCCTAATATATTTCAAACTATTACTATATTATAAATATCATAGTATTATATTATATTTTATATAATAGATACTATATATTAGATATAGTATATATATAATATATATAATATATTTTGAATAAAGCCCTCCCTATTTGTAAACTCACCGTCCTTGTTTGTTAAGTTCCGCTAATATACTATAGTAGTTAAGTAGTTATTAATATTATGATATATAGGTAAGATTATGACTATATGAAGTATATATAATATAATATATATAATATAAGTATATATATAATATATAATATATTAGTATATAATATATATATATATATATAGCTAGATAATATAACAGTATAAACAGAAAAACTCATTTATAAATAAAGATAAAATTAATCATTTAATACCTAACATAAACCAAACATTAAAAAAAACCGAAATAGATTTGCCAACACCTGGTTATGAATTAAATTTATAACACCCGTCCGCCCCCTCCCTAACCTCAACTTTCCCAAACTAAAAAAATTCCTCGTTGAAAGCCAGACAAATATCCAAATCGCCCAAATTCCCTCACTATATTATGGAAGTACATATTTGATACATTATCAATCTTAATGAGAATTCTGACAACATCTTAATAGCCAATGGAGATTTTAGCTTTACATATCACACATCCTGATTTTAGATTAAGAATAAATATCAATACTTGTTTTAAAGTAAAATATATATAAATAATATATATATATATTTAGAATATATTAAATATATTAATAAATGGTAGCTATATTATATATATATATTATATATATATATATATATACATATATATAAAATATAGTATATATATATATATAATAAGTACTATATATAAATATATATATATAAATATAATATAGAATCGTTATAATATATATAAATATAATATATATATATATGAATACTGATTAATACCCTCAGTGTAATAAGTATACAAGTAATATACGAACTAGTTAATATTATATATATATGATATATAAGAGTACAGTATGTAATCACCCTAGTATATATATATATATAATATATATTATATAGTAGTATATAAATAAGTAAATATAATATTTATATCTCCCTAAAAGAAATATTATATAAAATAAGAAATAATATAATATTATATATTATAGTTAATATAATAAATATATAATATATATAATATAACCATCATTATTATAGTTATATAATATTAAAATATATACCCCATTTTTATATATATATCCTACTCGGTCAAAATTAACGCACACTAAGAACTCAATTAGACCTTTAACAGTTACACAAAGAGAAAAAGACCAGAACGCATGTGTAACTTTCTATATGAAAAATAAAACAGAGCATCTGGGAAACAACGTATTGTTTAAATATATTTGGTAAGGATGTCAGGAATCACCCTGGCGGCCTCGCGAATGGTCCCTGTATATGATAGGTGGACATGACGTTGTCCCTCATGTGAGCCTTATTGCCAGAGTGAAAGCGTCTAATATGCGATGGAGTGCGTGTTCCACTCAAATAACGAAGCGTATGGCCACCTCTGCAAATAGATGAAAACGGAACTTTCAAAGCATGGCGTGGCAGCTCCCAATGAAAGGTGCCCCAGAAATGTCCCTAAACGGAAAAATCTATCCCGAACCTTGCAACAGCCTTGCGCCGCAGCGGAGCTGTGAGTACCTGCCGCGGCCAGTATGGAGTGGGTAAAGGCAGGCGACTAGACTCGCCCAAAGTCTTCGCAGTTGTCCAACATTAGTCCTCTATAAACAGGAAGTTACAAATTGAAAAGGTTTGGGAGTTTTCGGAACGATATGTGGTTTGCTGACCAAAGTGCCTATGTCCGCCCTGATTTACATCCAGTCGTTAGGTATTCGGTGAACACATTCGGCCTCTTGTGATCTTGCGGTTGTCATGTGACTAGGAAAAATTCAGCCACCGATGTAGGGGACCTGTGATGCGACATACGGGCCAAGGCTATTTGTGATGGGCCGTGCGAAGGTTGGGGAACCGCCATCTAGGGCGTGCAACTCTGCACGACCCGTTAAAGAAATGCCTCCCCAGACCATGAGAGATCCACCTCCAAAATGGCAATATCT
>JABUQX010083206.1:37500-41435 GCA_015478945.1 Trachelipus rathkii | reverse complement strand
ATATATATATATGAAGAAGACATAAATATATTACATACATATTATATATATATTATTATTATTATATTATATATATATATTATATTATTATTATTATATTATTATATTCATATTATTATTATTATTACATATATATATTATTATTATATATATATATTATTATTATATTATTATTATTATTATATATATTATATATATTATATATATATATACAGTATTTATATATATATTTCCATATATATATATTATAGTTATAGTTATATTATATTATTATTATATTATTATTATATTATTATTATTATATATTATATTATATATATATATAGTATATATATATATTATATATATATTATATATTATTGTATTTTATTGTTTTTAATATATATTACATATACAAATATGTATATCTGCATATTAATATTATTATTATTATTATTATATATATATATATATATATATATATATATATATAACACATTGTGGATAAATGACACCTTCGTGTCATAATTTTCGTTCCCAGATGAATAGCTTTAAAACATTAATAATGAATTTGACACAAATTGCATTACGAATTGTCCCTCATAATCTATTTTTAATGTCGAATAATTTTGAATAAAAAAATATTTTTGATTTATCAATAAATTATATGAAAATTGGCTAGAATATTAACACTTTATATATATATATATATATATATATATATATATATAAAAAATAAATAATATATATATATATATATATATATATATATATATATATATATATATATATATATATATATATATATATATATATATATATGTCACTCACGTGTAAAGCCTTATTCTTCAAGAAAGACTATTTAAAGAAAAGTACAGAAGAGAACTCACTCACCAAAGCTAAACCTAGCGCGTATTTTTCAGGAGTGGGCTCAGAAGGATTTAAAGTGAGTAAATTAAAATAAAGTAAAAAAATAGCATTGAATTCTACTGAACAGATATGTGACTATAAAGAAGAAAGTACCACAACGAGTTAAGAATGGACTCATAGATACTAGATATAGTACAGGAATAGAGATGTAGGTCAATAGTGAGAATGTTATAACGGTTACCATTCTTCTCTAACTGCTGAACCCGAGCGCTTTCATCGCTGAGGATTGGTACTAGTGTTCAGGCATAGTATTCCTTAAACTCAAAGACATTACTATTAGATTAACCGCATCATATTTAATCTCAGGTACAAACATGTGACAAATGACAGTAGAATGAGCAGAAGGGGGAATGTTAGAATCAACCAGACATGAATTAGTAGAAAAAAAGGAGGCCGAATATATTAGTCCTTTTCATCACGAGTATTGGACACAGATTCATCAGAGAGAGAATGCGAGAAGGAAAATCAGGTTTACAGAAGTTGTTATAGATGTTTTTGCCCAAAGGCTAGAATTTTAAAATCAGTAGGAGAACCAAGAAGGTCAGTGCACTTCCTTTAGAGCAAGAAGAAATAACACTTTTAGCAAGTTGAATAATATCCCAGCATCGTTTCTGCCTGAACGAAAGTTGGTAAGAGTTGTAAGAGAACAAGCGTTTTACTATGTTTCCACTACGCATTGGCTCTAGCCTGAATGTCACGAGAACAAGTGTCATCGAACCATGTATTTTGAGGGGAGAAAGACAATGTTGAATAGGGAAGAGTTTGCTCATCCCTTCAATATAACAATCTCTCATCTTTTCGGGAAAATACCGGAGGGTCTACATCTTCAAGACAAGTCATTACAAGGATAGTTATTGCAGACACCACAGAAAACTATTCGGTCAAACGGATTAAGATGAAAGAATATATACTGTATATATATGGTTATTATACATATACATATATTATTATTAATATATATATTATTATTGTTGTTGAAAGCATATTATTGATATTGGTTATTACTATTATTATTATTATTGTTATATATTATTATTATTACTATATATATATATTATTATAGAAATTCATTTTTTTATTATTATTATTATTATTATTTATATATTATATATTATTATTATTTTTATATTTTTTTTATTATATATATATTATTATTATTTATTATTATTGTTATTATTATTATTATGTACATATTATTATTATTATTATTATTATTATTATTATTATTATTATATTATTTCTTAATATTATTTTATTATATATTATTATTATTATTATAACATTCGATTATTATATGAGTTATATTATATATTATGTTATTACATATATTATTACATATTTTTAAATATTATGATATAATATTGAATATTTATTAGAAATGTATATATATATATATATATATATATATATATATATAGATCAAGCAAATTTTCTACGAACAAAATTAATCAGCGAGTTATTTTTCAAATGTAAGGAAATTAAAAGGGAAAAATTAATTGAACAGGAAAAAAAAAATTCTTTGTAAATGATGAATTTTCAAATATAATTTAATTAATATTAACAAAAAATAAAAAGAAATTCCTACATATTTTTTTGGCTTCACACCTAAGCTTATAAAAATAAGTAAGCTTAGGCAATTTATTTCAGTTTAAATTTGATGTATCTACGTAAAGTTTGTAGAGTGAATAGACGCCATCACACTTTTTTTTAAATTAACGAATACCGTAGCGTGGGATACACGTTGCCCCAATGCACGGCAGACCGCCCGCGGACTACCGTGCAAATCAATTCTTCTTTTTTTGCACACCAATGAAAGAACGCAACCTTAGCGTAGGTAAGCTTAAAATTTTCCCTTTATATGTGATTTTTACCTCATCGTCGTAAAAATTCCCTCACCTTAAAACTGTGTTCGTAGAAAATTTGCATGACCCATATATTTATAAATATATATATATATATATATATATATATATATATATATATATATATATATATATATATATATATATATATATATATATATATATATATATATATATATATATATATAGTATTTCCAATCTTTAGAAATTTTAAACATATATGGATTGCAATTTTTTAGTTTAAATTTAGGTAAAAGTCAGTAAATTCAATTGTTACAGTATATTAAAATAATAATAATAATAATAATAATAATAATAATAAAATAATAATAATAATAATAATAATAATAATAATAATAATAATAATAATAATAATAATAATAATAATAATATTACGTTAATAATAATAATAATAATAATAATAATAATAATAATAATAATAATGATAATAATAATAAGAAGAAGAAGAAGAAGAAGAAGAAGAAGAAGAAGAAGAAGAAGAAGAAGAAGAAGAAGAAGAAGAAGAAGAAGAAGAAGAAGAAGAAGAAGAATAGACACTCATTTTTATTTACAAAGACATATAAAACAAAATATATATATATTAATGAAATGCCCAAGAGCGGTGGCCGGCTTCCTGGAAGCGGTGTGGCCCTCCAATTTAGGTGGGCCAAACGCAGAAGTAAGTATATATATATATATATATATATATATATATATATATATATATATATATATATATATATATATATATATATTTATAGTTACCTTAAAAGTTTCCTTTGATAACGAACTCTTGGATGAAGAAAGACAAGTAACAGTTAGTGAAGTGACTAAACGCCTCTCTCGATGACGGTGAACAGACGAAGAAACCATTGAAGAAGAAGATCGAAGTGACGATGACGACAGTAATGAAGATGAAAGCATGGATGATTTAAAAGTAGGCGAAGCATAAGAATGATTAGATGACATAGGCCAGTTTCCATTGGTGACCCAGTTACTGAAGGAGTCATCCAGGATTTGTATGCTGCACTCTAGTTTCTGATAATCTGTCCACACACAGCGAGATGATTCAGGTATGGAATCCGTAAGTATTGTTGTGGTTTGCATGTAGACGGTGGTCATGATAAGTATAAAGGATGTTCTTGTCATGATTGCATTCAATAT